>ML987003.1:0-10878 GCA_010094045.1 Lojkania enalia | reverse complement strand
AAGAACTTTCTTAACGTAGATAGTATATATCGCCTCGTTTTCTAAGTAGATAAGGATGTCGTCTAGGTAAGCAATATAGAAGTTATCTAGGTAGTCGATTAGTACGTCATTTATATAGTACTAGTAAGTTGCTAGGCTATTATACAATCTAAAAGGTAGAACTTTATACTTATAGGTTCCGTATTAAGTCTGAAAGGTAGTATATTTCTTAGAACTAGGGTCTATTCTAATCTTATTAAAGGCCGCGCGAATATCGAACTTAATAAAAATTACTACCTTAGTAGGTTTAGACAAGAGTTTATCTATACGCGGTATTAGATACACGTTTTTATAGGTAAGAGTATTAAGTTTACAATAATCTACGCAGATATACAGGTTGCTATTAAGTTTATAGATATAAAGGATTAGAGATATAAAGGGGTTCTAACTCTACTTAATATACCTATACTATAGATTATCTATAATATACTTCTTAGTTACTTCCAGCTCTTTAATATTCTACTTATACAACAGGCTGTAACTATTAGGGAGGGGTTTTATAAAGACAATTTTATAATTGTAAGGGTGGTATTCTAGTAATTAATAAGCCGTAGTTTTACTAAATATATCCTAATACCTATAGTATTCAGATAGTAATCAGAGATTTACTAGTACTTCGTTTTCAGCCTTATCTTCCAGCTCTAGGGTTTACTTGTCTTTAATTAGCCGCTCAATTTCGTATAGAGACGTAGAGAAAAACTCGTTCTCTTTCCTCTTTATATTAAAGTAGAAAGTATTAGCTAAGATAAGAGCGATAATAGGAGAATAGACTTTCTTCGGATTAGGTTTAGACTTTATTTTATATAGACGTACGGGAGCTCTAAGCTTATTTAGACTATAGGCTATAGGAGACTAATATAATTTTAGCAGTCTTAGTAGACCTTTAATATAATAGATAGTCGGACTGTAGGACTACTAATACTAGTTCTTTTCCTATAGAGCGTCGCGTCGCCGGATATCTAGCTCTACTTCCTTATCGCGTGCTGGCTGAGTTAATTATATAAGAAGAGGAGGTAAAGGATTATAAGTAGTAGGATACTTAGAGGGCTATATAATCCGATTCTTATCCGTATCTAGCAGGAGTTGAAAATAATGTAACTATTTAATACTAATAATACAATCCTAAGTACCTAGATCTATAATAATAAATAGGCAGTTTTAGATAGTTCTCCTATTAATTCGCAGGTATAAGTAGATATACTAATTAACTAGAGTTTAAATTCGGTCCTGAAAACCTTTAATAGTAATTTTAAAGGGTAAGCACTATATTAATATATATAGGGCTTAGAAGAGTAATCTAGCTACTATAGAATTGAGGAATAGGAAGTCTTAAACGCTAGTATTAACAAGGGCGTTTAGTTGTATACCAACGCCTTTTAAATATAGAATAGTAGGAATTTAGAAGTACTTTTCTCCAAATAAATATAACAAATTAATGTTTGATAAGTTATACTTACTTAAGCCTAGGACAGAGAGTTTTCTTAGACGTCTCTATTTCCTACCTAAGAACCATCTAGGTAGTACTCGTTTGCGTCTAGGAACTCTTCTTCCTTAATCTCCTCTTATTTAACCTCTATCTCTTATACTTTAAAGATTGTACATTCGTTTATAAAGTATCCTAGTTTACTATAGTTATAGTAATTACCTAGAGTTATATACCTTTCAGGTGCAGGAGTCTTACTAGATTATTAGAGAGCAATTATAGTAGAATAAGGTGTTAATACTGGGGTAGATTAGGGTAGTATCGGATTGTAAGTTACCTTAAATAAACTCTTAGAAACCTTCTAGTACTAATCTAAATTTGTTTTAGCTGCAACCTGTAGGCTAGTAGTTTATTCCAGAAGGTTAGGAATACTCCTCCTTTCCATATTATAGGCTATTAAGTAGGCGACTATAGCGTTAAAAGAGCCTTTCTATATAAGCTTAAAGCTAAGGTTTAGTATCCTTAGGCTGGGGAGAATCTTATCCTATAGGTAGAAGAACTACTCAGATTGGGGTACAGATCCCCTAATAGCTGTACTAATAAAGCGAGCTTTGAAAGTTGGGAACGCTTCTCTCTTATTTATCTTTAGGACCTAAAACGCCTGTTACACCTCTATCTCTTTATTATCTATAATAAAATATAATCGTAGAAGTAAAATTATTTCTTTAGCATTCTTAAACTAATACTGGTCCGATTCAGCTAGGTATTTTAGCTCTAGATACCCTTTCGTAGTATTAGAGGTATATCTCTATATTAATACTATACGTATATACTCTATCCAATAGTAATCCGTATTAATCTTGAGTTAGTCTAGGATCGAGGCTTACTATTATTTAAATATAGGTTTATTACTATCTATAAGGCTTTCGATCTTAGGCGTGTATTTAATAAGATAGGTTTAAGAGGGCTTAGGA
The DNA here is from genome assembly GCA_010094045.1 of Lojkania enalia. NCBI lineage: Eukaryota > Fungi > Ascomycota > Dothideomycetes > Pleosporales > Lojkania > Lojkania enalia. The sequence continues at coordinate 8,442 of ML987003.1, read as the reverse complement.
GTAGCTAAAAGGTTTCTTACTAGGAGAGTCGTAAAAGTTTCTTGGTATATTATTAGTTCTGATTTAGTAGTTTATAGAGGTTAATCGGGACTAACAGTTCTCTATTATATTAAGCATGCGATCTCCTCCTGTAAAATTACAATTTATTCCTTAAGGGTTAGTTTACTCCGATTTCCCTCTAAATTAGATAAGTTTTTTATTATAGGCCTTATAGAGAGGGGTCCGCTTGTTGCAGGGCCCCCTATAGGAGGTAATAGTTATTCTACACGCGTAGATGGAAGCTTACTCTTACTACGACTTGCGCGTGTATCGGTTCTAGTATAGGAATTAGAAGGTAAATTATAGTTAGATATCGGCGGTTGCCTCTAATTCTAATAGGTTATTAGTAGTCTCCGAGTTTCTACCTAGGCGCACTCTACACAGCTTTTCTAAAGGCAATCCTAATTATAGGGGATAGAAAGTTCTAAACCTAAAAGCTTCAGTCGATAAGAGGTTTTTAAGATCCTGTCTAGATAACTGAATAATTTGATATAACGGTATATAAGTATTATAATCTAAACTAAATCGGGTGTATCTCGGACTTAGATATATTTAAATAAACAATCGATGCGATATTATTAAAGAGGCTATTACTAGTAGTATTAAGTTCTTCTATATAATATAACAGTGTAGGTAAGATAATAGGTCTAAATACGGCACGAATCTACTTAGAGGTATATAAGAGTGCGTGGGGGTTTAGGGACCTAGGAATTCTATTAATACCTATAGGCCTTATACAAAAGGATATAGAAGAACTACCAAGCTACTTATAAGGGAGTATACAACTATATATGGAAGGGAAAAGGGGTAGAACTAGGGGTAAGATAAGATAAGCGAAAAGCTTTAGGATAAGGTTATATATAAAGCTTTTCGTAGAACAATTTCTTTGCATTATTACAAGTATTAAACTATATATTAGTTTATATCTGGATTCTTTTTCTAGTTATAGTTTAATTTTATAACGTATAGTATAAGCGAGCTAAATACCTAAGCAAGCTGATTATAATACTAAGACTATACTAAAATCGCAACTACTTTTCGCAAAATATTATACTTCTTATATTCTATCGTACTATATAGTATAGTAGCCTATTCTTCTATATCTATAGCATTATTTTTACACGTCCGCGAGTTATATTTAACCTTGCTATACTACCTACAGCGCTTTTAAGTTGACTAGTCTCTATTAACACGCGCCTTCTTCCTACCCTTCTTTCTATTAGTACGAGTGCTAAACTCTTTTAGAGTAGTTAATTAAACGCCTTCTTTAATTATTAGGTTACCTTCCTTTTATATATACTTTCTTTTATGCGATCGATGTTATATAGCGGCCTTATTAGCTGTTTAAAGCTTAACAACCTAAGTACGTAATAGTATATTTTTATATATTATATACGCAGTACCCTTTATAAACTATTTAAATATCTCTACTATTAAAGTAGATAAACTATCTAAGTACTTTTAAACTCTTAATTAAACGTACGTAGATTAAGACCTAAATTTAATAAGATTACTTAGTATTTTTAACTTCTAAGAGGTATCTTCGACTATAAAAGGTATTAGTATATATAGTCAAATTTTAAGCTTTAATAGTACTATATCTAGGTTAAATAGAACTAGACTAACGCTTTAAAAGCTACTTAAGATATTACTCTTTATAATTGCTGCGTTAAAAGCTATTTTAAAATAGGATAAGAACTTAATTTTCGTAATATAGTTAATATAACTATATATTAGCTGCTTAATTTAACGCTTATACGCAGTCTTTAAAGGCGAGAAACAACCTATATCTAGTAGCTATAGTAGGTATAACGAATGTAGAAGTATATAGAGAGTAATAATATTCTTTTCCTCGTAGAACTGCCTGAATTTAAGTAAGTTGTAGCTCTTATAGCTATTAAGAATTAGCAATTAATACGTACTAATAGTACGATTTTTTATATACGTGTTAAAGTACTTTAACTATTTAATACTAATATTATTTATCGTTCAGCTATTATTAGTAACCTATATAACCTAGGTTAGTAGAATATTATCTTCTTTATACTATATAAAGAGGTAGTAGATGCCTATAAAGATAATAAAAGGTAGAATTATCTATCCTATCGCGTTAATACTCTAGATAACTATAGTCTACTCGTAATTATCTAGCTGGAGCTACTTTAGTCGATTCTGTTTCTTAGAGCTAGTAACTACTACTTCTATCGATATTACGCCTATTATAAAGTCTAATTTATCAAAGTTGTATATATCTTTATTAATAATACTATACTTAGCCTTTATATTCTATATAAGGTAGAACTAGCCTCCTATAATCTTAGGATTCTTATATTTAGCTTTTAAATAGTTGTACTTTTAATTAAATTTAACCTTAAGCTTAGGCGTACATTTAATAAAGTTCTCTACCCAGTTCTTTTTAACCTAGCTAGTAGAGCGCGCAGCTAGTAGTAAATTAGCTATATTTTAAATAGTAGTAAGCTACGGTAGAAATCTTCTTATATCTAGATCTAGTATATATTAAATAATTATCTACTCTTTAGTCTTACTAAACTTTATTAAATTAGGCTAGCAATTATGTTATAGAGCTGTTCCTCACTTTTATATACTAAGTATACTTTAGGAGATATTATAGATTAATATAATATAACATATAGTTAGTATCGCGTTTTATTAAAGAGCTTAAAGTATAAGCTATATTCTAGCTTCTTTCTAAATTAATTCTACAGTTGTTAGTTGTAGTATAATACTATAAAGTATAATTATCGTAATTTTAGTAGAGTTTTAATATTATAATCAGCTCGCTTAGATAATTAGCTTACTTATACTATACGTTAGTCGTATTCTTTATATTTAGGTAAGTATTATAGTAGTTCTTAGAGTTGTTCTATTAAGTATTAGTATTCCTTAGATATACTATATAATACGTTTTCTATTAAGAATAATTCTTTTACTACTTCTTTTACTATTATAGCAAGTTGTTCTTTAACTAGCTAGCTAGAGTTTTTAAAGATAATTCGTCCCGTTTACTAATTTATCTGAGGATTTTCTTTTCTTAGCTATAGAATCTCTAGAATAATATTATAGTCGGTAATTTCTATAATTTAGAAGATTTATTCTTATTAGGTTATTTCTAGGATTTTAAACTCTTCTAGTTCTATAATATATATAACTTTCTTCTAGAAGTCTTTTCCCTCTATAATTTAGATTATATAAAGTTGTTCTAGTTATACTATAAGTATTCCTTTTCTAGCAATATAGTTGCTAGCTATAAAATCCTTTATTACTCTACTATTAATAAGTATATATACCTTATAACCGTAATATCGTCCTAGTATTATAAGATAGTATTCTTCTATATTCCTATATAGTTAAATTGTTTTAAGCTAATAAGTTATTACTTCTTTTATAGATATATATTTTAGGTATTTCCGTTCTAGATATTTATACTATAGTTTTCCTCTAATATATACTTTAGATAGTAGAGGTCTAAGTTTAAGTACTATATAGTTTTAGGTTTATTTAATAACTTCCTATTCTATTATAGCTTCTTATTTTATAAGGTTTCCTAGTACCTTATCTTTATTTAATCGTCTTAGCTATATACCTATATTTTTCTTTCTTTTTTAGTAGGCCTTATATTATTATTTAATATACGATATCTATACTATCTTAAAATATACTAGATAGTGTTAGTTTATTTAAGAATTATCGTCTTTTCTAATCTAGTAGTCCTATTCTTATTTATATCGTAATACCTTTAATACCTAATATTTTACTGGTACTTTACTTCGTAAGAAGGCTACTACTTTTTATACTATATATATAGCCTTATCCCAATCTATTATATTAAGGTATCCTTCTACTACTTTTATTATTTCTATCCAATTTTAGAAGTATAAGAAGTAGATTTCTCTAGGGTAGGTATTTTACTATTCTTTATAAACGTCGATAATATTTTATTCTAGTCTATTCTTATTATAGAATCTTATAGGTAGTTCCTCTTATAGAATAGCTATAAGAGCCGGGGTTCTCTATTCGTACTTAATTATTCTTCGTTAATATATAAAATATACTTTAGAGGCTAGTTTAGGTATTAATACTCTAGTAATAGTTTCTTCTATTTATAATAGAGTATTTATTTCTTTATCCTTATCTAATTCTTTCTAAACTTCTTCTAGTTATCTTTTTATATATTTTTATATTACTATAAGTTGTATTTTCTTCTAAGGCTAATATTCTATAGCTTTTTTAAGTTGTTAGTATATTTAACATTTATTTTTATTATAGGAGGACTAATATAGGGTTCTATATTCTATAGTTACGGCTAGTTTTTCTTTATCTACTTCCTGCGGTTTATCTTCTATAAGCCGGTTTTTCTTCTCTTTCTTTTTACTTCGGCATTCCTTTACTATATATTCTAGTTTCTAATAATTATAGTACTTAATATCTTTCTTCTAAGTCTTTCTTTCTTAGCTCGCCTATAATCTAGGCTTCTTTTTTCTAGTAGAACTTAGATCTATTAGTCCGCCCGCGTTGGTAGCTCTTACTAAAAAATATACTCTTTAGTAGTATACTTACCTTTCCTTATTTTTAAACTAGTATAGTTTATTATCGATTCTTTTTACTAATTAGAAGTATAATACTAGATCCCGAGGTTATTCTATATATATTATTACCCTCCTTATCTCTATTTTTAATCCTCTATAGAACTTTACTATTATATTATAATCGTTCTATATAACTTTATTTAAGAGCTGTTAAAAGTTTAATATATATAAGGTAATAGATCCTAGTTAAATTAGATTATAGAGTCTATCTTCTACTACTTATACTTCGTCGATATCTCTAAACGCTAGTTTAAGTTTCTATTAGAAGTATACTAGACTTATAAATATTACCTTAGTTCTACTTTTCTAGTATTTTTCCGTATAGTTCTTAAAATCTATTAGGAAGGACTAGAACTAGTCGAGTAGTTTACCTATTAGGTAAGCTTCTATAAATAGTACTTTCTTATTCTTATACTAGATAATATCTAGGTTAGTATTAATATAAATTCTTACTATTATTAAAAATCCTTTAAGTTTAGATCTAGTTTTATTAAACTTGTCGAGTAGTACTAACTTAATTTATTACTAATAATACGTTATTAGTAGCGCTTTTTTAACTTACTCGAGTTTCTAAATAATTCTCGTAAGTTCTATTTCTTACTTACTATTAACTATTCTTTATATTCCTTTAAGACTTTTAAGAAGAATATTCTAAGTCTCCTTTAGGCTTCTTATCTATTTATCTACTAGAACTAGCTATTTCTATTATTATATTAATTTGTTCTATATTCTTATAAATATAGTTATTATACCTACCTCTAAAGAGGTAGTCTTATTAGCTAATCCCGATATTCTACTTGCGTAAGTTTCCTATATTACTTATTAAAGGTATCTCTTTCCTTATAACTAGAGTAGTTTAACTAGTCTTACTTCTTCTAGCCTTATAAGGGTAGTTAAAGTATAATAGCCTCAGATTAGCTAGGTATAGAATAGAGTAATAACTAAGAGTAGTCACGTACTATAAGAGAATTATTCTTATAAGCTTATAGTAGAAGTATATAAGTAGAGTATATAAAGGATATTTAAATTAACTACGAAGAGCTATAAAAGTTAGAGTTATAAGGTTGTTAAATATAATTTAGTTCCTTTACTATTCCTTCCTACTCAGTTATTTAGCTAACTAAGCAACTAAGTATACTTAGTTATTTAGTTAACTAAACTACTAAACGCGTTATATATCTTATATTAGCTCTATTCTTCTAGTTATATAGAGTTTTAGATCTCGATTAGGTCTAGTATAGGAATTTCTATAAGGTTATCTATAACACTCTAGTATAGTACTACTATATAAACCGAACCAACCTAATCTCTAATATAGTACTACTATTAACTACTAGTTGCGTCGATATACCTATAATCTAACCTAATTTCTAGTATAGTACTACTATATAATAATAATTAATTACGCTAATATACCTATAACCTTAACTAATACTAGTATTAATAACTACTATTTAATTATAAATAACCTGAATATAATATAAAGACCTAACTTATAGAAGCTTATAACTAAAAGGGGGGTACTATTATAGTAATACTATAACACCTCTATACCTATACTACCCTTACTATAATACTTAAACCAGCTACTAGTAATAGCTATTAGCTACTAGCTAGAATATAACCGACTTATTATAACTACGATAGAGGAAGGTTTTATTAACCTAACTAGCCTATATAGTAGTATAGACTTAGCTTCTATAAAAACCTATATAATATAGATATTTCTATTCTTTATATAATAATAGAGTTAACTATCTAAAGTATAATTAACTAACTATATATAAACGTCTATAATATTATAAGAATACTATAATAAAAAACTATAATAACTTACTATTTTATAAAACTAGTAATATATTTTTTAGTAATAGTTTTTTATACTAAACTAACTAATATATTCTACTATTAAAGTAGCTAAACTATTAAAGTAGCTACTTTTTTTTAGTATAACAAATACTATATATAAAAAGTTAATTTATTTAATACTAATAAGAGATTCTATATATAATATACTTTTATCTAATTTAGAATTTTCTCTACTATCCTTTTAGTACGTACGAGTATTATATCTAGTCTTACTATAGTTACTATAGTAGCGTTAAGCTGGTTAAGCCCTTTCTTAAGTATTAGTACTACGAGTTTTTTTAAAGGGCTAAAAGTTTATAGATACTTTAGCAGCTATATATAAAAATCCCTTACTATATAATACTATACTGCTATACTAAATATACTTTCTTTTATATATTTTATACTTAGTTACTTTTTCTAATTATTTTTTAAGCTTAGAGTTGTAAGTTTAAAAAAGTATATTCTAATATAGTATTAATTTAGTATCTTTTATAAGTTATAAGAATCCTTCTTATACCTCTTTTAGTAATTATATAAAGGACTTTCGTATAAGTATTAACGTATAGTATAAGCGAGCTGATTAACTAAGCGAGCTGATTATAATACTAAGACTATACTAAAATCGTGACTGCTTTTCGCAAAATATTATACTTTCTTACATTCTATTATATTATATAGTATAGTAGCCTATTCTTCTATATTTATAGCATTATTTTTATACGTCCGCGAGTTATATCTAGCCTTATTATACTACTTACAGTACCTTTAAGTCGGTTGGTCTCTATTAACGCGCGCCTTCTTTCTACCCTTCTTCCTATTAGTATAAGTGCTAAACTCTTTTAGAGTAGTTAATTAAGCGCTTTCTTTAATTATTAGGTTACCTTCCTTCTATATATACTTTCTTTTATACAATCGACGTTATATAGCAGCCTTATTAGCTACTTAAAGCTTAGTAACCTAAGCGTATAATAGTATGTTTTTCTATATTATATATATAGCACCCTTTATAAACTATTTAAACGCTTCTACTATTAAAGTAGATAAACTATCTAGATACTTTTAAACTCTTAATTAAACGTATATAGATTAAGACCCAAATTTAATAGAATTACTTAGTATTTTTAATTCTTAAGGGGTATTTTCAACTATAGGGGGTATTAGTATATATAGTCGAATTTTAAACTTTAATAGTACTATATCTAAGTTAAGTAGAATTAGGCTAGTACTTTAAAAACTATTTAGGATATTACTCTTCGTAATTGCTACGTTAAAAGCTGTTTTAAAGTAGGGTAAGAACTCGATTTTCGTAATATAGTTAATATAACCGTATATTAGCTACTTAACTTAACGCCTATACGCAGTTTTTAAAGATAAGAAATAACCTATATCTAATAGCTATAGTAGATATAATAAATATAGAGGTATATAGAGAGTAATAATATTCTTTTTCTTATAGAGCTGCCTGAATTTAAGTAAGTTATAGCTTTTATAGCTGTTAAAAATTAGTAATTAATACGTACTAATAGTATTATAGGGATTTTCGGCTAGTCTACTAAGCTGTATCAGATATCGACGTACGATATTACGGTTAATATCATGCCGGATATCATGCTGGATATTAGCTAATATACCCCTTTTTCATATACATAAATATGGCCCGCTGGCCATCTTCAATCAACTAGTTCAGCTCTTCATCTCCCTCCCTGAGATAAGATTCGCCTCTTACTATAAATAGTATAATCCTTTATATACGCGTTAAAGTATTTTAACTACTTAATACTAATATTATTTATCGTCCAGCCGTTATTAGTAACCTATATAGCCCAGGTTAGTAGAATATTATCTTCTTTATACTATATAGAGAGGTAGTAGATACTTATAAAGATAATAAAAAGTAGTATTATCTATCCTATTATATTAATACCCTAGATAACTATAGTCTACT
>ML987002.1:0-10909 GCA_010094045.1 Lojkania enalia | reverse complement strand
ACGTTTAGAGCTTTTATATTTTATTAGAAAGCTCTGCTATAAACTAGAAGAAAACGCTAACTAATACTTAACTAAATATATCCACCTTTTATATATCTATTCCCGCCTAGAACGAGACCTAGTAATATTAGTTAACCTATTAATAGATAAGGGTATTAACTCTATAGATAGCTTGGTTGCCTTCTTAGAATCTACCTATAGTAACTGGAATAAGGAGACTATAGTATAGAGTAAGCTAGAGACCTTAAAATAAGGCTAAAGTAGGTTCCCTACTTACTTTACTAAATTCCGACGCTTGATTGTAAACACTAAACTAAATAAGACCGGACAAATTATATATCTCTAACGTTCTCTCTTTAATAAGCTCTACCGTACTATAATTAGTATTATAATACCTAGTACCTTAAACAACTACGCTAACCTAATTTCCCTATATAATACTAACCTATATTATCTATCTAGTAACTATTACAAATAATTAAAATATTATACTACTTATTAGAAGGACCTAAATACTATAGAACTCGATACTTCTAGCTATATATCTGTAGGCTCTAATAAATAAAAAAGGCGCTACTATAAAAGACGTTATTATAAGTATAGTAGTAAGGGATATATTTCGCTAGAATGCAGCGCCCCTCTACTATTAATCTGTTAAGGGTCTCAGAGCCCTACTATACCCTATAGATCCTACTTTCAATCCTCTAACTAATCCTCTAACTAATTCTTAATACGCTTATTATCTTATAAATAAGGCTATTACTCTTACTTTTAAATATAGCTAGTTTTGCCGATTAGAATATTATTAAAAGGTTTATTCTAGAAGTAAGTTATCTTTTAGGACTACGTCTATACCGAATCTCTATATACCTATAGAACTAGCCTCTATAAAAATAGTTATAAGACTACTAGATTCTAGCTCCTTTCTTAATCTATTAAAATCTAGTCTAGTAAGATATTAATATTCTTATTAATACTAGAGCTACTAATTATAGTTATATCTATAGAGACCTCGTGCGCACCCTAAAACTCTAAAAGATATAACTTCTATATAATCTATACCTAACCGGCTTTAATAGAAAAGTCTTCTATAAGAGAATTATCTTCTACTTAATTATTCTAACCCTCTAATACCTAAACTATTTAGAGATAGTATATCTCTATATAATTATACTAGGAAAATACTAGTTAATTCTAGGATAGTTATAGATATATAAGTATTATATAAACCTAGACTATAAGAATAAATAGCTAGTCTTTACTACTAACTAATACCTAACTTAATACTTATAACCTACTAGTATTATTATCTACTAATAGGCTATTTAAACGGTTATTAAAGACTGTAAACTACTCGAACCTAATATAAAAGGAGATCCTAAAGTAACTAATTTACGACCCCTATATAGCTTAAAGCCTAGGTAATACTACTTAAAACTCCGCCTGTTAAATTATACCCGATATAATTACTAGCTACTTAAGATACTATACTAGTTAAAAGAATCTAAAACTAAAACTAATCTAACCTTAGATAAAGATTATAGCTAAGAGGACCTATCTAAACCTAAATACCTAAAGTTTATACTATAGCTAGATATATATTATATAGGCGCTATATTATTAGTCTAACTCTTTTAATAACTTAACTATAAAATCTTTACTATATTAATAGCTAATAATAATAAGGCTCTAGCCTTAAAGGTATATATTAACCCTATTACTAAAGTACCTAAAAAATACTATAACCTATTATCTATCTTCTTATATAAGAATGCGGATAAGCTACTTAAATAATAACTATATAATTATAAGATTAAACTAGAGAATAGTAAATAAACCAGCTTCGGTCTACTCTATAAGATGTTTTAGAACAAGTTGAAGGTACTAAGAAAGTACCTTAATAAGAACTTATCTAAGAGATTTATTAGAATAAGCTTATTACTAGTAGCTATACCTATAATCTTTATAAAGAAATCTAGAAGTAGTCTCTAATTCTACGTAGATTATAGAACCCTAAATACTATTACTATTAAGAACTAATACCTAATTCTACTAATCTAAGAAATATTAACCCGACTTAATAAGACTAAGTACTATATAAAACTCGATATTATTGCCGCGTTTAATAAGCTAAGGATTGCTAAGAGAGATAAATAGAAGACTACCTTTTATATATACTATAGGCTGTTTAAATATCTAGTAATACCCTTTAGCCTAACTAACGTTCTAAGTATATTCTAATACTTTATAAATAATATATTAAGATTATATCTTAATATATTTTATATTATCTATATTAATAATATCTTAATATTTAGTAAGAATTTAAAGGATTATAAGTAGTATATCTAGCTAGTTTTTAAAGTCTTAAGAGCGAATAGTTTACAACTTAATATAGATAAGTATAAGTTCTACTAGTTAGAAGTAATCTACTTAGAGTATATAATTACTATAGAAGAGATCCGTATAGACTTAAAGAAGGTAGAGATAATTATTAACTAGAAATACTCTAAGAATATAAAAGATATTTAAACCTTTATAGGCTTTATAAACTTCTACTAACAATTTATTAGTAACTTCTTATAGAAAGTCTCCCCCTTAGTAGCCCTAACTAAGAAGAACACTCGATTTAACTAGAATAATAGCTGTTAATATTCTTTTAACTACTTAAAGGATGCCTTTATCTCTATACTAATTCTCTAATACTTTAACCCTAAACTGCTAATAGTAGTAGAAGCCGACGCGTCTAACTTTATAACAGTCGGCGTGCTATCCTAGAGAGGTACTAATAGTAAACTAAAACTTATTACCTACTTCTCTAAGTATATAAACCCTACTAAAGGTAACTATAAGATTTATAATAAGAAACTACTTGCGATTATCTAATGTTTTAAATAATAGAGGCCTAAATTAGAAGGTACAGCATTTCTTATAAAAGTGCTAAGCAATTATAAGAACCTATAGTATTTCGTAATAATAAAGCAGCTAAGCTATTAATAGATCTATTAGTTAGAATATCTATTAAGGTTTAACTTTAGTATTATATACTAATCTAGAAAACTTAGAGAAAAGCTTAATACCTTAACTTAAAGGTTATAGAATAAACCTATATAAGAAGAGGCCTGTAGAAATTATTAATAGATATTACTTCGTCCTAAACTATTCTAATAGATAGAAGTAGGCTAACCGATTATAGAGATTATTGATAAAGAATACCCGAACGATAATTTAATCTAAAATACCCTAAAGCTACTAAGAGAAGGAGCCTATTAATCTAAACTCTTAACTCTAGCTAACTATAAAGAGCGTAATAACTAACTATACTACTAAAATCGACTTATAGTATTAGACTATAATAAGCTAAAGTTTAAGCTGCTGTAAGCTATCTACAACTTACTATCTAGCAGATACCCTGGTTAAGGAAAGACTTTAGAACTACTCTAGTACGAGTACTATTAGTTAAAGATGTTCGATTTAATATAATAATATATAAGCTATTATTATATATACTAAAGAAGTAAAGCTTTTAGAGAGAAGTACTATAGATTACTAAAACTATTACTTATACCTAAATAAAGGTTTTAAAACATCTCTATAGACTTTATAATTAACTTACTAGAATTAGAAGATTGTACGAATATTATAGTAGTAGTTAATAGACTTAGTAAGTACAGATACCTAATACTATACGTAAGAATTAAAGCTCTTAATATTATCTAACTGTTCTGTTATTATATATAGATTTACTATAAACTACTATATATTATTACGTCCGACTATAGAATATAGTTTATCTCTACCTTCTATTAAGAGTTCTATAGATAGCTATAAATTAATACGTGTATATTAACTAGCTTCTACCTAAAGACTAATAGCTAGACAGAAAATACTAATATAGTAATAGAATAAGTTTTCTAAACCTATACTAGCTATAAATAAGATAACTAGGTTGAATAGCTGCTAATAGCGCAGTTTAAAGTAAATAATATAGTATCTAAATTAATAAAAATCTCTCCGTTTCTAGTCTACTTTAGCTAGTACCCTTAAATAGGCTTCGAGCTGCTTATAAGGATCTATTAACCGTTAAAATAGTCTCTAATAGTTTAGGAAGCTAATAGACTAGTTAATAAGATAAAGGATATTATAGAGTATATTAGAGAAGAACTTACCTAGATATAAGCGCTCTAATAAGAGTATACTAATTATAAACGTATACTAGCCCCCAACTACTAGATTAGTAATCTAGTCTAGCTAGACGCTAGAAATATACACACATAAAGACCGTTAAAAAAGCTTAAATAGAAGAATATAGGCCCTTATAAGGTTATTGTAAAGGTATTCTTATATACTTATAGACTAAAGCTACCTAAATTAGCTAAAATATATTATATATTCTATATATTACTATTATAGCTAGTACCTAAGTTGTCTAACTACTTGCCTAGTTAATAAATATATAACCCTAAACCTATCGAGATTAATAAAGAATTAGAATACCTTATTAAGTAAATAGAAGACCTCTATTATAACCGATAGAGACGCTAGTACGAATACCTAGTTAAATAGACTAGCTATTACGACCTAGAATAGTATCCGGCTAGTAACTTTACTAAGATAACTGTCGTAGAAGATTACTACGTTAGAAACCTAAATAAATAAGACCCGAATATAATATTATATCTGGATTTTTAATTAGATACTAGAATCTAATTTAAGTATATTCTTAAACGCCTGTAATAATACTATACTAATATAATACTAGTAATAATACTACTACTAATCTCTAGTATAGTACTACTATATAAACTAAACCGACCTAATCCCTAGTATAGTACTACTATATAATAATAACCGGTCGCTCTAATATACCTGTAACTTAACCTAATCTCTATACTACTATTAATTACTAGTTATACTAATATATATATAACCTTAACTAATACTAGTATTAATAACTACTACTTAATTATAAATAACTTAAATATAACACGAAGACCTAACTTATAGGAGTTTATAACTAAAAGGGGGGTACTATTATAGTAATACCGCGATACTTTTGCACCTATACTACCCTTACTATAATACCCGAACTAGCTGCTAGTAATAGCTATCAGCTACTAGCTAGAATATAACCGACTTATTTTAACCGCGATAGAGGAAGGTTTTACCGATCTAGCTAGCCCGTATAGTAGTACAGACCTAGCCTCTATAAAAACCTATATAATATAAATATCTCTATTCTTTATATAATATTTTAATATTTACACGTAGTATGTAGTAATAGAGTTAACTACCTAAAGTACGATTAACTAACTATATATAAGCGTTTATAACAGATATTATAGATTTAACTAATTAAGAATTGGTAAGATATAAAGCCTAGTATAGAACGTATAGCTATAATAAAGCGTAGTAGCTACAGAAAGAAAAGGCTCTTAGAGAATTTATATAGGAAATATTAAGGATAATAGTAGCTTAATATATCTATTTAATTATAGACTATAAGACTATATATAATTAACTATAGACTTTTAAAAAGTATTTCTACTTAAGTAAAGCTAAGTGCAGTATATAGCTATAGGCTTAATACTAGACGCTTAAGATACGGCTAAGAAAGGGGAACCTAGATACCTAGTTTAAAGATTAGCTTAAAACGATACACGTTATAAGTCTAATAAATATACTAGAAGTATAGGGGAATTAAGCTTAGTAGGATTTTATTCTTATAGTTAAGAGCTTAGACGATAGTTAGGCAGCAAATAAGTTATCGCTACTTATTAAGTCTAAAGTAGATAATAAGCTATATATAAGTATTTTAGATTTAGTAGCCTAGTATATATTATACTATTGTTATACTAGACTAGTTATATTAAGTTTAAAAACGTTCGCGACGCTTAATATTATACTATAGTAACTATAGTAGACTAAAAGTAGCTAGAAGCCTTAGTAATTAAAATAGATAGTCTACCTTTATAGAGATAATTATAAATTCGAGTAGTATTTATATATTAACTTAGCGTTGTATCTATTAGACTAGCAGCTAGATTAAGATATTAAGTAGAGATTCTAGAAGCTTAGGATATTAAAGTCTTTTAGGTTAAAAGTACTCTATAATACTAAGAAGCAACTAGTAGTAGTAGTAGAATTAGTAGGATCGGCAGGCTCTATAGGCTCTATAATAGTTTTAGTACTAGTATTAAGTATAATAAAAAGATAGGATAATAGGTGTTAACTATTAGGACTAGCTATAATAGTAGCTCTAAACTTAAGTTAATTAGTAAAATCTATAGCAGCTTTAGCTTTATAGCTTAAAGCTATATAGGCTAAGTAGTATTAGTATTAGCTATTACTACTTAATAGATAGATTATAGACTCTAGCTTAAATACCTATATTACTAACAGCAAGTCTTATAGCTAGAGAATAATATAGTAGTCTAGACTAGACGACTATATATATATAGGGAGATAGCTACTACTAATTTAAGAATGGGGAGAAATTTAGCTTTAGGTGTAGACGCCTGCTAGAATTAAAACTATCCTACTCTCGTATATAGTATATATTCTAGAGATGTTTATAAGTATAGTTAGTCTCTTATACTATAGTATAGTAGGGATCTATTTTAACTTAGGACGAGACTATCTATATTAGATAGATCCGTCGAATATTATATACTATCTTAGGCGTATATCTAAATATTAGCTAATAGATATAGAGGATAGTATATAACTATCTCTATTAGTATATATAGTATAGTATAGATTAAAGCCTTCTTATATAGCTCGTAAGCAGCTAGAACTTACACCTATATAAGCTTATAGGATATTCGGCTATACTAGCTAGAAGGTAGTCGCTTATCTACCTACTTATATTAACAGGCTTAAGTTAATTGAGTAGTAGTAGAGGGTATAGTAGCAGCAGTAGTAGAGAAATTAAGCTCTAAAGTAGATAGAATATACTGTTTATATCTAGTCTAAGCTCTATAAGATAGTAAGTAGAAGAGTTTCTTAGGAACCAGCCTAGAGACTATTTAAGAGACTAGGGATAGATTTAGTCTAGATACGCGATTGGTTAGAGTACTACTATAATAGAAACTTCTAGATGTTCTATATAGTCTGCTAGTATAGTAGGTAGTATAAGGCCTACTACCTACCAAATAAGAATATAATAATACTATAATATATAGTATAGAGATTACTAGTTAAACTTAAAGCTTAGTTTAATATATAGGTTAAAGTTATTAGACTTAATAGTAAGTATAAATATTCTAAGATACTTAACATCTTTAAAAATCTAGGAATCTTAGTAGAACTACAAGTAGAGTATACTAAGGAGTAGAATAGTCTAATAGAGAGAGTAGGGTAGTTGCTAGTCGTATAGAAAAGAGCTATAAAGATAGACGCAGGGCTATTAATAGAGGTATTAAATAAGTACCTACTTTTAGCAGTCTATCTCCTTAATTAAACGCTAACCGAAGCTCTAGACTAGTATACCCTATATAAGGTAGTATACGGAACTAAACTATTAGTAGCTTATTTTAGTATATTAGAAACTAAGGTATATATCCTAAATTATTATCTATACTAGAGAGAGAAGTTATAATTTTATACGCTAATCGGACGCTTTATAGAATATAATTCTATAAATATCTATTACATCTAGATATTAGAGCTAGATAGAGTTATTAGAACTAGAGATATTATTCTACTACCTATAGAATTGTATAAAGATCTTATCTTTCTAGATAAGTAGACGCTATATTTAGCAGCCGTAGTACTTAATATTAAGAAGAGCTGTAAGCTGAATAATATAGAGCTTAAATAGATGCTAGATTAATCAACTCCTCAATTACGTAAGAAGATGCTAGATAATAAGCTTAAGTAGTAGATTAAGTAGTAGTTTAAATGGGAGCTAGGTTAGTAATAATTAAATAAGCTAGCTAAAGTAGAGTATCTAGTAGTTAGTAGTATTATAACGCTAGAAGATACTCTAGAACTATATAGTTAAGATAATTGCGACGAGAATCTAGAGGTAATAACTAGCCTCTTTAAGAGCTAGTATTAGATTAAGCTAGAAGTAGAGGTTTTAGACCGACGATTAAATAATGCGAATAGATGCGACGAAATTAGTAGTTAGCTTAATACTAGAAATATTATAGAGACTAGAACTTGTAGAATACTCTACATATACTATATAGTATTTATAGAAGCGTTATAGTAGAAGACAAGTAGTAATATACTAGCTAATTAGCCTAGGATTAGTCTATATAGAGATTAGCTACCACCTCTACTAAAGTAATAGAAGTAGCTTAAGAGGTATCTATTCGGAATCGAATTTAAGAAAGTAGTAGTAGTAGAACTTTAAAGCTACTATAGTAAGGGCTGTCTAGTTTATATAATAGAGACTAGAGCTAGTATATAACTAGAGATTAAGCTTCTACTACTAATATAGGTATTTATATATAAATTTAATAAGGATAAATATCTATATAAGTTTAAAGTTAGGCTAGTTATTAGAGGAGACTTATAGTAGGACTGGGGAGATATATATATAGCTACTCTAGTAGTACGAGTATTCCAATTCCTAGTTACTCTAGTAGTAGCTTTTAGACTACGCGCCTATTAATATAATATTACTAATGTAACGATGCAAAGAAATCGTTCCACGAAAAGCTTTATATATAACCTTATCCTAAAGCTTTTTACTTATCTTATCCTACCCCTGGTTCTACCCCTTTTCCCTTCTGTATATAGTTGTACACTCCCTTATAAGTAGCTTAGTAGTTCTTCTATATCCTTTTATATAAGGCCTATAGGTGTTAATAGAATTCCTAGGTTCCTAATCCCCCACACACTCCTATATGCCTCTAAGTAGATTTATACTATATTCGGACCTATTATCTTACCTATACTATTATATTATATAGAAGAATTTAATACTACTAGTAACAGCCTCTTTAATAATATCGCATCGATTGTTTATTTAACTATATCTAAGTTTAAGATATACCCGATTTAGTTTAGGTTATAATACTTATATACTATTATATTAAATTATTTAGTTACTTAAATAGGATCTTAGAGACCTCCTATTAACTAAAGCCTTTAGGTTTAGAACTTCCTATCCCCTGCGATTAGGATTGCCTTCGGAAAAGCCGCGTAGAGTATACCTAGGTAGAAACTTAGAAACTATTAATAACCTATTAGAATTAGAAGTAACCGCTGATATCTAACTATAATTTACCTTCTAATTCCTATACTAGAATTGATATACGTATAAGTTGTAGTAAGAGTAAACTTCTATCTACGCGTATAGAACAACCGTTACCTCCTATAGGGGGCCCTATAATAGGCGGACCCCTCTCTATAGGGCTGGTAGTAAAGAACCTATCTAATTTAGAGGGAAATTAGAGTAAACTAACCCTTAAGGAATAAATTATAATTTTATAAGAGGAGATTGCACGCTTAATACGATAGAGAACTATTAGTCCCGATTAACCTCTATAAACTACCAAATTAGAACTAATAATACGCTAAGAAACTTTTACAACTCCCCTAGTAAGAAACCTCTCAGCTACCCCTAAGCCCCCTTAAGCCTACCTTACTAAACGTACGCCTAAGATCGAAAGTCTTATAAATAGTAATAAATCTATATTTAAATAATAGTAAGCCTTAATTCTAGACTAACTTAAGATTAATATAGATTATTATCGGACAGAGTATATACGTATAGTATTAGTATAGAGATACACCTCTAATACTGCGAAAGGGTATCTAGAGCTAAAATACCTAGCTAAATCGGACTAGTATCGGTTTAAGAATACTAAAGAAATAATTTTACTTCTACAATCGTATTTTATTATAGGTAATAAAGAGATAGAGGCGCGATAGGCGTTTTAGGTCTTAAGGATAAATAAGGGAGAAGTATTCTTAACTTTTAAAGCTCGCTTTATTAGTATAGTTATTAGGGGATCCGTACCCCAATCTAAGTAGTTCTTCTACTTATAGGATAAGATTCTCCCCAGCCTAAGGATACTAAACCTTAGCTTTAAGCTTATATAGAAAGGCTTCTTTAATACTATAGTTATCTACTTAACAGCCTACGATATAGAAAGGAGGAGCGTTCTTAACCTCCTAGAATAAACTGCTAGCCTATAAGTTGCAGCTAAAATAAATTTAGATTAGTACTAGAAGGCTTTTAAGAGTTTATCTAAGGTGACTTATAATCTAATACTACCCTAATCTACCCTAGTATTAATACCTCGTTCTACTATAATCGCTCCCTAATAATCTAGTAAGACTTTTATACCTAAAAGGTATACGACTCTAGGTAATTACTATAACTATAGTAAACTAGGATACTTTATAAATAAATATATAGTTCTTAGAGTATAAGAAATAGAGGTTAAATAAAAGGAGATTAAGAAAGAAGAGTTTCTAGACGTAAATAAGTACTACCTAGATAGTTTTTAGGTGGGAAATAGAAACGCCTAGGAAAACTCTCTATTCTAGGCTTAAGTAAGTACGACTTATTAAATATTAATTTATCGTATTTATTTAGAGAAAAGTACTTCTAAATCCCTACTATTCTATATTTAAAAGGCGTTAGTATACAACTAAACGCTCTTATTAATACTAGTACCTAAGGCTTTCTATTTCTTAATTCTATAATAGCTAGATTATTCTCTTAAGCCCTATATATATTAATACAGCGCTTATCTTTTAAAATTACTGTTAAAGGTTTTTAGGACTAAATCTAAACCCTAGTTAATTAGTATATCTACTTACACCTGTAAATTAATAGGAGAACTATCTAAAACTACCTATTTATTATTATAGATCTAGATACTTAAGATTATATTATTAGTATTAAATAGTTACGTTATTTTTAACTCCTGCTAGATATAGATAA
>ML987001.1:0-11352 GCA_010094045.1 Lojkania enalia | reverse complement strand
TTAGTATTAGTTCCGAATCGAGTATACCCTAAATAAGAATAATACTAGAGTAGATATCTTTAGTTATCGTAAATAAGATATAGAAAACTTAAAAGCAGCTTAAACTAATAACCGGTTAAGAGTCTTATTTAACGTACAGTATAAGTAAGCTAATCACTTAAGCAAGCTGATTATAATACTAAAACTCTACTAAAATCGCGATAATTATATTTTGTAGTATTATATTATAACTAATAACTATAGAATTAATTTAGAAAGAAGCTAGAATACAGCTTACACTTTAAACTCTTTAATAAGACGCGATATTAACTATACGTTATATTACATTAATCTATAATATCTCTCAAAGTATATTTAGTATAAGAAGGCGAGGAATAGCTCTATAATACGATTACCGGCCTAATTTAATAAAGCTTAATAAGACTAAGAAGTGGGTAATTGTTTAATATATACTAGATCTAGATATAAGAGGATTTCTGCTACGGCTTACTACTATTTAAGATATAGCTAATTTACTACTAGCTGCACGCTCTACTAGCTAGGTTAGAAAGAATTAGGTAGAGAACTTTATTAAACGTATACTTAAGCTTAAGGTTAAATTCAATTAAAAGTACGACTATTTAAAAGCTAAATATAAGAATCCTAAGGTTATAAGAGGCTAGTTCTACCTTATATAGAATATAAAGGCTAAGTATAATATTATTAATAAAGATATATATAACTTCGATAAATTAAGCTTTATAATAGATATAATATTAATAGAAGTAGTAATTACTAGCTCTAAGAGATAGAATTAACTAAAGTAGCTCCAGCCAGATAATTGCGAATAGACTATAGTTATTTAGAGTATTAACGTAATAGAATAGGTAATACTACTTTTTATTATCTTTACAGGTATCTACTACCTCTCTATATAGTATAAAGAAGATAATATTCTACTAACCTAGGCTATATAGGTTACTAATAACGGCTGGACGATAAATAATATTAATATTAAGTAGTTAAAGTACTTTAATATATATATAAAGAATTGTACTATTAGTATATATTAATTACTAATTCTTAACAGCTATAAGAGCTATAACTTACTTAAATTTAGGCAGCTCTATAAGAAAAAGAATATTATTACTCTCTATATACCTCTATATTTATCGCATCTACTATAGCTACTAGATATAGATTATTTCTCGCCTTTAAAGACTGCGTATAGATGCTAAGTCGAGTAGTTAATATACGGTTATATTAACTATATTACAAAAATCGAGTTCTTACCCTATTTTAAAGCAGCTTTTAACGTAGTAATTATAAAGAGTAATATCCTAAGTAGCTTTTAAAGTGCTAGCCTAGTTCTATTTAACCTAGATATAGTACTATTAAAGCTTAAAGTTTAACTATATATACTAATATTTTTTATAGTCGAAGATACCTCTTAGAAGTTAAAAATACTAAGTAATTCTATTAAATTTAGGTCTTAATCTGCGTACGTTTAATTAAGAGTTTAAAAGTACCTAGATAGCTTATCTACTTTAATAGTAGAGGTATTTAAATAGTTTATAAAGGGTGCTGCATATATAATATATAAAAATGTACTATTACGCGCTTAGGTTACTAAGTTTTAAGTAGCTAATAAGGCCGCTATATAATATTAATTATATAAAAGAAAGTATATATAAAAGGAAAGTAATCTAACAATTAAAGAAGGCGCTTAATTAACTACTCTAAAAGAGTTTAGCGCTCGTATTAATAGGAAAAAGAGTAGGAAGAAGGCGCGTATTAATAGAGACCAGCCGATTTAAAGGTGCTGTAAGAAGGTCTAAGGACATAATAGGATCAGATATAATAAGAATCTATTATTGTTAAAGCTAGAGAAAGAGAAGAGAAGGTATATAGTAGTAAGATACGTATTATTTGCTTACTTTAGTCTAGGTAGGTATAGGGTTGTATAAGGGCAACTGCTATTATAGCATCGCAGGAACGGGACTAAGCTATAAGCTAGAACCTTTATAATATTCCCCTCCTCCTCCTCCTCTTCCTCTAATACTAAGTTGTACGGACAAGTAGTTTTTTAGTAAAGTTCCGCCCTGTATCCTGTTCGAATTCTTCTAGAGCGATTATATCTTTATAGTTGCTCTAGTTGTTCTATAAAGGTATAGTATAACCAGTCTACTTATAAAGGAACTGCTATTTTAGGCCGCCTCCCCTCTTACTAATTACTCGTACGTCTTGGATTTTCTTAAACTCCTATTTATCTTCGTTTCTAATACTAATTAGCGCTAGTTAATAGTCGTCCTATATTTAACTTAGTAACAGGTCTTAAGTAATAGGGCGAAGTAGCGTTATATAGAAGATGTTATAAATTCCTAATAGAGTATCTAGTTAGTATATATTTCGTCTAACAGTCTTATTAACTATATATTATTAATAGAGCTTATAGAGCTTCTTTTTCCTTATAGGGTCTATCTTAATATTACGTATATTAAGCTAAACTTTATCCCCTAATTAGTATTATAGTATAGGATCTCTTGTACGATTGTAAATTTCTTACTACTACTATTATATATAGGCTATTATTACTTACGCGAATTCGACGTAGTCTTTTAGTTTACTAATAATCTATTTTACTATATAAATAGGGTCTCTAGACTACTCTATTAGCAGCTCCTCTTCTAGTTATATAGACTCTCCTAAATTCGGGTAATAGCTATAAGTAAGAAAGAATAGGCTGACTCTTATAGAGGAAGCATCCCTAGTACTAATAGCGATCTAAGCTAGTAGTAGCTATAAATTCCAGTTATTCTAGTAGTAGTTATAATAGTAGTAGAGAAGCTCTTTAAGTAGCTAGTTTATACGCTCTATACTTCCGTCGGTCTCTAGATAGTATACTATTAATAGCCTTTACTTAATCTTAAGAATTCGGTAAATATATACCTATACGCCTTATATAAACTACTCTCCTCTATTAGAGACTATTATTTATAGGAGCCTATAATATACTATAAAATACTTAATAAACTTATTAACTAATATTTAGCTCTTAAGGTCTAGGATAGTAATAAAGAATACTCTTTTACTTAAACGGTCTGTAATAATAAGGATATAGTTATTACTATGTGCGGTTCTTAGTAAGTTAATAATATAGTCTATTAAAATTTCTAACTATACCCTTTTAGGAACTAGAAAAGGATATAGTAGGCCTTTTTTTCTAGAACGCTAAACTATATTCCTACTATAGAAGTAGTAATTTTATATAAAGTGTTTAATGTCCGCTGCTATTCTAGGCTAAAAGTAGCGCTATAATATTAACCCGATCGTAATATTCTTACTAGGGTAGCTAGCTAAGTAAGAATTGTAAGTCTCTTAGATTAGCTTCGTACGAAATAGCTCGCTCTTAAGAACCTAAGCGCGTTCTCTCTATATTAATCTATCTCCCAGGACTAAAAGGTTAGATAGGCTAATTCTAAGGTAATAGAGGGTTTTTAGAAGTATTCTCTCCCCTACTTTAGTAGTATAGAGAAGTATAGTATACGTCTTATCTTTTCCTTAGGTATCTTACTATAAGGTCTCTATTAGTATTTACTACTCCTCGTATGATATCTTAGTTATAAACTCCCCTTTATCTATAGATTCCTCCCCTAATATAGAGTCTTCCGGGGCAACTACCTCTATCTAATTATTAGGAGTATCTTTAGCACGCTAGTTTCTAGTTTATATAAGAGCTGTATAAACTCTATTCTTAAAATCGGACGGTCCGAAGAGTTAGCTAATCCTTTTCTAGATCTACTTATTATTAGCTTCTTTTAGGAGATCCTAATTATAATATAAGAGAGTATTAGCTAGGATATTAAGCTTACCCAGCTTATATTTAAACTAGAAGTTAAACTGGATAAAAAATACCGCCTATCTTATCTAGTACTTAGAGAACTTCTATACCTTAGTAAAATATTTTAGGTTGTAGTAATCTATATAAACTATAAAGTACGTAAGTAGTTTTAAAGACTCCTCCTATTCTTTAAAGTATTATATAACTGCTAGTAATTCTTTATCGTAGATTAGGTAGTTATACTCTATAGGAAGTATTCGCTTTAATATAAAAGCGATAGGTTATAGAACTCCTTTATTATCGTATTATAGAAACGTACCTCTAGTATACTAGCTAGAGATATTATACTCTAGAATCGTTTCCCTTTTAGGGTTATATTAGGCTAATACTAGCGCTTATACGAAGTATTACTTTAGGTAATTAAAGGTAGCAAGTACCCGATTATTAAGTTAAAACTATTTCTTCTCTTATTTCCTTTAGGTAAGAGTTATTAGTAGAGTAACTACTTTAGAAAATTCCTTAATAAACTAGCGGTAGAAATTTATAAAGCCTAAAAAGCTCTATATATTATAAACTAATATAAGTACTTCTTAATCCTAGATTACCTTAACTTTTTATAGATCTATTCGGATTCCTTTTTCCGCATTAATAATAAAGCCGAGATATTTTATTATACAGACCTTAAATTTACACTTATTAATATCGAGTTAGAGGCTAGTATCTATTAGCTTTTAAAGGATTACTTTAACGTAGCGCTAATAGTTTTATAGGGAGCTGTCTGTGTATATAAGAATATTATCTAAATATACCGAGATAAAGTCGCCTAAATACTCCTAGATCGTATAATTAATATACTGTTAGAAGGTACTTAGAGTATTCATAAGGCTAAAGGGTATAACTAGCTACTTATATAAATTATAGTAGGTTATAAATACTATCTTCTACTTATCTCCTTCTTTAATTCGGATCTTATTAAATACAGCAATAATATTAAGTTTTATAAACTACTTAGCTCAACTAATTTAATTTAGCGTTTCTCGGATTAGAGGTAGAGGATAGTAGTCTTTCTATATAATAGCGTTTAGGGCGTAGTAGTTAATATAGAAGTAGAGGCTACCCCCTAGTTTTCGTATAAACAGGACTAGTACTATAGCTAGAGAGTTGCTAACCCGAATAAATCCTTTATTAAGGAGCTCTGTTAGGGTCTTCTAAAGGATAAGGAGCATCTTCTATAATATTCTATATAAAGGACCTGAGGGGATCCTTAGAGGGCTTCTATCTTTCCCTTCCAGCTTAATTATATAGTCTACTCCTAGTCTTAAAGGTAGTAGCTTATTAGCTTTCTATCGATTAAAGGTATAGAACTACTATATATATTCCTTAGAGAGTTTTATATAAGGGTCTATCTTTAGCTTATTTTCTAGAGCCTTCTAAATATTAGCTATACTAATAGTAAAGATATAGGGTAGTTTAGTAAAAGAATTTTATAGGCGTCTCCTATAGTATTTTACTATAGTAGAGAAAGTATATACTAAGACTTAGGTAATATTAGCTATACGTTACTACTTCTAAAGCTCTTAGTTTTATACGATTATCCCTATTCTACGAATATATAGGATTTCTATTTTTAGGTTAATAATTACGTTCTTACTTTACCTCTATAAGCGTTCTAAGATTATACTATAATCTCCTTCTATCCTTAGAACTATGTAAGTAAATACCTAACCTAGACCTACTTAACTCCTATCTATATTTAGTAAGTCGATAATAGCTACCTTTTTAATAATCCTAGCTAAGAAGTTGCTGAATAATAAGGCTGTTAATAGTATTAGGAGGCGGAAGTATTCTAGTCCAGCCTTTTATATAATTCTTTTCTCGACTATTATATATAAGTTACAGCTATCGTCTATTAAGGCGAGAAGGCTAAAGGTATTATTAAATAGTATAGGGGCTATAAATAGAGCGCTTATCATCCGAAATTAATTAAATTTATCTAGTACTTACTTATTCGCCTACTCTTTTTATAGCTTTAAGCGCTAACTTCTATTTAGAGTAATACTTTTCCTATCCTATTAGCTTAGGCTATATCTCTACATTCCTTATTATACTAAATAGGCTCTAGTAGTATTATATAAGCCTAATTAAACTGTATACTACTCTTAGGCGGAGTATAGCAGCAGCTTTAGGTAAAGTAATCCTTATTTCTATAGGTAAAATAGGTATTCTATTATTTTTAAGCCTTCAGCTCTTTCTCGGTAATATTTCTTATCTTCTCTAGTAGCTGAAGCCTTATATCTAGGTGCTATACGAGTCTATAATTAGCTGTTAGCGTCTAGTCTATAGTATTATTAACAGCAGCTAATAGTTGTAGTTATAGGAGCGGCGTAAGTAGCTGTTTCTAGCTGTCCCTTATCTAACTAGTCTTCCCCCTACCGAAGGACTATATAAAAGCGCTATCGAGTTTAGCTACTTTAAGATAGTTATTAAGAATGTAAAGTTTCTATACAAAGGTTATATATAACGTAAAGTCTTCCTTACTAATACTATTAATTGTTAATTAGCGGAGCTTAGGATAAATCTTCTCTTCTAGATCTTATATCTTAACTTAGTCTAGGTAAGAGTTATATAACACTTCTATAAAGAGACGATTGTACTCGTCTAGGAACTTAATAAAGATCTTATTACCTTATCTTAAGTTTTTAAACTCGATCCCAGCTCGTTTCTAACGGTAGGGGTTATTATATTATATATCTATAATTGTCTAGAATTTGTTATAGATAAGAGTACCTATAGTAATATATTTTTTATATAATTAAAGGTATATTCTAGCGTTACTCTTATAAAACGAAGCTATATAGGCTGCTACTATTATATCTATTAAGCCTATAGATAAACCGTCGATACGGATCTTAATTTTTATACTACTTTTCTAAATAGGGTACGCTTTATAGTCTTTTTAGAACTTATCTAGCTTATTAAATATAACTTTTATACGAATAGGCTTAGTAGTTGTTAATAGTATAGTTAGTAAGACGCTCCTCTCAGGGGCTAAATACTTATTTAGTTGCTCCTCGAGCTTCTGATAAAGGCTTATTCTTTTAAGTTGCTATTACTACTTTTCTTTCTCTAGGCATTCTAGCCTAGCTGCTATTTCAGCGAACTATCTCTATACAGTTGCTATATCGAATCCTTGTTCTACTAGTCTATTTTAGTCTATAACTTCGTATAGTAGTAGGTCTACTTAGCAGTTAAGATAGAATCTAGTACAGTATAAGCTTTAACAAATTGAGAAGGTCTGAGGATATAATAGGATTAGATATAATAAGAATCTATTATTGTTAAAGCTAGAGAAAGAGAAGAGAAGGTATATAGTAGTAAGATACGTATTATTCGCTTACTTTAGTCCAGGCAGGTATAGGGTTGTATAAAAGCAACTGCTATTATAATATCGCAGGAACGGGACTGAGCTATAGACTAGGACCTTTATATACTATAGGTAGTATAGTAAGACTAGGTATAACTTATAGACGTATAAAAATAATACTATAGATATAGAAGAATAGGCTACTATACTATATAGTATAATAGAATGTAAGAAAGTATAATATTTTGCGAAAAGTAGTTACAATTTTAGTATAATCTTAGTATTATAATTAGCTCGCTTGGGTGATCAGCTCGTTTATACTATATATTAGACCGTATTAATTTTACCCTTAAATTAATACTAAATTAGCTTAGTTCTATATTATTTAAATAATAACTTAAGTAGCTATACTAAATATTATTAAAGGCTAAGAGTAAATTATATTACTAGACTCTCTAGAGTTAATTAATATATTACTATAGGAAAACCGAGCCTCCTTTATATAGGAACGTACTCTTTTACTCTATAAGTATTAGATAGAGAATAGACTACTCCTCTATAATAATCGCTTATATATTCTATTAGATTTAGGCTTTTATACGCAACTTATATAAGAGGTTTATAACTAAGTATCTTCCGCACACCTAAACGCTACTAAAATCTATTAGTTACTATTTTAGAAGTACTACTAGAAGTATATAGAAACTACTTATAAACGATATATACGGAATTATATTCTATATTATAAAGCTTATCCGATATAAACCCGAACCCTAGGTTTTATCTATTTACTTCCTATACTAAATTAACTAATATAGTACCTATATATTAACTTTAAAGATTTCTTTATAGATAAGTCCAGATATAATTAGATTATAGTAGTAATTAATCGCCTATCTAAATAAGTAGTATCTATTTTCTACTATTATATAATTAACGTATAGGAAATAGCCGAATTATTTATTTAATAGGTATACTGTTTTAGCTATACGCCTAAAACTATTATTTTAGATTAAGGACCTTAGTTTATATCTAGTTTCTAGTCCAAATTCTACTATATTTTAGGCGTGAAGATTAAACTATCTACTACTTATTATAAAGAGACTAATAGATAGATGGAGATTATAAATAAGTATATTAACTAGAGACTACGCCCTTTTATATTCTTCTACTAGAATAATTAGAGTTTTCTATTACCTATAATCGACCGAATACAAGCGACTCTACTCTATACAACTATTAGAATATCCCTATATTAGATTCTATACGGATCTAAGCCCTATTAGAGTTAGAATTAGAAATATTCTATTAATCCTATTACTATAATAGATAAATTGAATTATAAGAACGCTTTAGCTCTAGTAACTTATATATATACAGCCTAGGAAACCGTAAAAGCTAATATTAAGAAGGCTTAGAATTGTATATAATCTATTATTAACTATTATTAGTAACCGATTAATTAGTAGATTAGTAATATAGTCTATTTAAATACTAAGAACCTTATGGTCTAGAGACTAAGCTAAAAGCTATCCGATTAATAGAAGGGCCCTTTTAAAGTACTAGAGTAGGTTAGAAACTTATACTACCTATAGCTACCCCTAAGATCGAGAATATATAATATCTTCGCACTAAACCTACTATATAAGAACCTCTAAGACCTTCTACCTAGATAAGAAGCTCCGAAACCACCCGCTATTACTATTAATAGGGTAGAAGAGTAGGAGGTTAAGGAAATACTAGCTAGTAAGTTATATTATAAGACCCTTAAATACCGTATAAAATAGGTAGAATATAATTCTAATCTAATCTAATATAAAGCCTTAAACTTTATAGGTTTGCTTTATAAGCTAAAAGCTTTTTATAATAAGTATCCGAATTACCTAAAACCCCTAAAAGCCCTAACTAAATAGATTAAGGTATATAAGAATAGTATAGAGAATATAGATTATCTAGTAGACGATAATATATAAAAGTTAAGTAGTAGATTTAAAAACTAAAGTATAGGCTTAAAATTACTCCTCTATAGTATCCGGAGGGTTTAATAGTAGGCTATTAGATATCTCTCTAATCCTTTCCTCCTCTACTCTTCTTTCTCTTCTTTTCCTCTAAACTCCTTCTAAACTTCCTCAACTTTATTCTTAACTACCTGAGAGTACCGTAATATTAGTTTAAAAGCTAGATACTAGAGCCTTTAGAGCTAAAACCTAATAGAGTAATTTAGTACTCTAGTAGAATAAAGCTACCTAGATACTAGTTTTAAAAAGGCTAGCTTCTTAACTCTTTATAACCTAGACTATAAGTACTAGACTATAAGTAGATTCTAAAATAGCCTTAAAGGCTACTTTTTTATTCTTCTTATCCCCTGCGTATTAGGCTACTATCTATAGTTCAAGATAGCCCTAGAGGACTAGAAACTCCTCCTTATAATAGAAGGGGATCTATAAATACGTTAGTAGTAAGTACTCTACTAGTATTAGATACGATTTATACGGGGTTATACTTTTTATTTTATAAGGTATAATACTCGCATTTTTTTAATCTTAGGAACTAAAAGATAAATATTATATACTACTCGCGGGCGAACGTATATATAGCCTAAAAGTAGATAATCTAGAAAGCTTCTAAAGAGGCTTTAGAAGGCGGGTAGAGTAGTATATTAATTAATTTTTTTCTATAAAGCGTTAATAATACTTTAATAATTAATAGTTCTAGGGACGTATAATAATACGTATAGAGTAGAAGTTATTATTTAGTTAAGGAAGCTTAGTTAATAGTAACCTAGTAATATACTAAGGCTAGTAAATGCTTATTACTATATGCGACGAAATTGCAATATTAATAAACTATTATAATAGTTACTAGCTAATATATGGATTAATTACTCTTATTGTAAAAACCTTATATAATATTATATTAATATATAAACGTATCTCTATAAATAATTATACGTATTAGCTCTTACTAATAAATATCTCTTTAAAGAAATTTCTTTATACTAGTACCTATCTATAATAGCCCTAATTCCCTCCTAAACTAGTATAGATAGGGACTATTAGCCTATAAGGAGGGGGGTAGTATAATAATACGAAGAAATCGTTCTACGAAAAGCTTTATATATAATCTTATCCTAAAGCTTTTCGCTTATCTTATTCTACCTCTAGTTCCACCCCTTTTCCTATCCGTATATAGTTGTATACTCCCTTATAAGTAGCTTAGTAGTTCTTCTATATCCTTTCGTATAAGGCCTATAGGTGTTAATAGAATTCCTAGGTCTCTAAACCCCTACGTACTCCTATATACCTCTAAGTAGATTTATACCATATTTAGACCTATTATCTTACCTACGCTGTTATATTTAGAAACTTTAATAGGAAATTAATAGAGTATTAATCGTAAGATACTAGATTTATATTAGTATTAATATAACTATAATAAAACGCTATAATAAAGAATAGTAGGAATATTATAATATTGCGGGTATATAAGAAGTTAGGGTTAATAATTAAGAGTATCTAGCTATGAATTATATTTGTAGACTACTACTACTACTACTACTACTACTACTACTACTACTAATATATATAAAACCCTAGTAAAATAGTAGTATATTATACTATTATATTAAGTATTTATTTTTAGAGATAATAGGTTTTATTACTAAATAGTATACTAATACTATATTTTTAGTAGTATATAGGAGTTTACTATAGTATATTATAGAACGTTGTAGTCTAGAAAATACTATAAAGTATAGTAAATTACTATTATTTAACGTACTATAATATACTACGAGATATTATAGTATACTATCTAGAATCTAATAACTACTCTAGCCTATTTTATGATATACTACTATAGTCTATAATATAATATAATATACTACTCTAGTTAATTAAATTTATATATATAAAGAAGTAGTATAAATAAAATTTATATAGTATTAGAGAAGTATATTAGATTTTCTTCTACTAACTACTAGTAGTAAGGACTAAGCTAATCTTTATTTATTAAAGTATTATTATCCGAGAAACTATTAAAGTCGGTTATATCTTTATCTAAAAAGCTTTTAAAAGTACTATCTAACTTCTTACTTAATATCTTATACTTATCCTTATATTATATAAGCTTAGCCTTAATTTTAGAGTTATTATTAACCTCCTCTTTA
>ML987000.1:0-12159 GCA_010094045.1 Lojkania enalia | reverse complement strand
AAGTCTAAAAGGTAGTATATTTCTTAGAACTAGAGTCTATTCTAATCTTATTAAAAGCTATATAAATATTAAACTTAGTAAAAATTACTATCTTAATAGGCCTAGATAAGAGTTTATCTATATATAGTATTAGATATATATTTTTATAAATAAGAGTATTAAGTTTATAATAATCTATATAAATATATAAGTCGCTATTAAGTTTACAAATATAAAGGATTAGAGATATAAAGAAGCTCCAACTCTACTTAATATACCTATACTATAGATTATCTATAATATACTTTTTAGTTACCTTTAGCTTCTTAATATTCTACTTATATAACAGGCTGTAACTATTAGGGAGGGATTCTATAAGAATAATCTTATAATTATAAGAGTAGTATTCTAGTAATTAATAAGCTATAGTTTTACTAAATATATTCTAATACTTATAATATTTAGATAGTAATTGGAGATTTACTAGTACTTTATTTTCAGCCTTATCTTCCAGCTTTAGGGCTTACTTATCTTTAATTAGCTGCTCGATTTTGTATAGAAACGTAGAGAAAAACTTATTCTCTTTCCTCTTTATATTAAAGTAGAAAGTATTAGCTAAGATAAAAGTAATAATAGAAGAATAGACTTTCTTTAGATTAGGTTTAGACTTTATTATATATAGGTATATAAGAGCTTTAAACTTATTTAGACTATAAGCTATAAGAGACTAATATAGTTTTAGTAGTCTTAATAGACCTTTAATATAATAGATAGTCGGACTATAGAACTACTAATACTAGTCCTTTTCTTATAGAGCGTTACGTTGCTAGATATCTAGCTCTACCTCCTTATTATATACTGGCTAAGTTAATTATATAAGAAGAGGAGGTAAAAGATTATAAGTAGTAGGATACTTAAAAGGCTATATAATCTAATTCTTATCCATATCTAGCTAGAGTTAAAAACAACGTAACTATTTAATACTAATAATACAATCCTAAGTACCTAGATCTATAATAATAAATAGGCAGTTTTAGATAGTTCTTCTATTAATTTATAGGTATAAGCGGATATACTAATTAACTAGAGTTTAAATTCGGTCCTAAAAACCTTTAACGGTAATTTTAAAGGGTAAGTATTATATCGATATATATAGAGCTTAAGAGAGTAATCTAGCTACTATAGAATTAAGGAATAGGAAGCTTTAGGTGCTAGTATTAATAAGAGCGTTTAGTTATATACTAACACTTTTTAAATATAGAATAGTAGAGATTTAGAAGTACTTTCCTCTAAATAAATACGATAAATTAATATTTAATAAGTTATACTTATTTAAGCCTAGAATAGAAAGTTTTCCTAAACGTCTCTATTTCCTACCTAAGAACTATCTAGATAGTACTCGCTTGCGTCTAAAAACTCTTCTTTCTTAATCTTCTCTTATTTAACCTCTATCTCTTATACTTTAAAGACTATATATTTATTTATAAAGTATTCTACTTTACTATAATTATAGTAATTACCTAAGGTTATATACCTTTTAGATATAGGAGTCTTATTAAATTGTTAGAAAGTAATTGTAGTAGAATAAAGTATTAATACTAGAGTAGATTAGGGTAGTATTAGATTATAGGTTACCTTAAATAAACTCTTAGAAACCTTCTAATACCGATCTAAATTTATTTTAGCTATAATCTATAGGCTAGTAGTTTATTCTAGGAGGTTAGAAACGCTCCTCCTTTCTATATTATAGGCTGTTAAGTAGGCAACTATAGCATTAAAGGAGTCTTTCTATATAAGCTTAAAGCTAAGGTTTAATATCCTTAGACTAGGGAGAATCTTATCCTATAAATAGAAGAACTACTTAGATTAGGATATAGATCCCCTAATAGCTATACTAATAAAGCGAGCTTTAAAAGTTGAGAATACTTCTCCCTTATTTATCTTTAGGACTTAAAATACCTATTATACCTCTATCTTTTTATTATCTATAATAAAATATAATTATAGAAGTAAAATTATTTCTTTAGTATTCTTAAACTAATACTAGTCTAATTTAGCTAGATATTTTAGCTCTAGATACTCTTTCGCAGTACTAGAGGTATATTCTTATACTAATACTATATATATATACTCTATTTAATAGTAATCTATATTAATCTTAAGTCGGTCTAAAATTAAAACTTACTATTATTTAAATATAGGTTTATTACTATCTATAAAGCTTTCGATCTTAAATATATATTTAGTAAAATAGGCTTAAAAGAGCTTAAAGGTAGCTAAAAGGTTTTTTACTAGAGGAGTTATAAAAGTTTCTTAGTATATTATTAGTTCTAATTCGGTAGTTTATAGAGGTTAATTAGAACTAATAGTTCTCTATTATATTAAGTATATAATCTCCTCCTATAAAATTGCGATTTATTTCTTAAAGGTTAGTTTACTCTAATTTCCCTCTAAATTAGATAGGTTCTTTATTATAGGCCCTATAGAGAGGGGTCTACCTATTATAGGGCCCCCTATAAAAGGTAACGGTTGTTCTATACGCGTAGATAGAAGTTTACTCTTATTATAACTTATATATATATCGGTTCTAGTATAGGAATTAGAAGGTAAATTATAGTTAGATATCAGCGGTTACCTCTAATTCTAATAGATTATTAGTAGTCTTTAAATTTCTACCTAGGTGTACTCTATACAGCTTTTTTAAAGGCAATTTTAATTATAGGGGATAGGAAGTTCTAAACCTAAAGGCTTTAGTTAATAGAAGGTTTTTAAAATCCTATCTAGATAACTAAATAATTTAATATAATAGTATATAAATATTATAATCTAAACTAAATCGAGTATATTTTAAACTTAGATATAATTAAATAAATAATTAATACGATATTATTAAAGAGACTATTACTAGTAGTATTAAATTTTTCTATATAATATAATAGTATAGGTAAGATAATAGATTTAAATATAGTATAAATCTACTTAAAAGTATATAAAAGTATATAAGAGTTTAGGGACCTAGAAATTCTATTAATACCTATAAACCTTATATAAAAGAATATAGAAGAACTACTAAGCTACTTATAAGGGAGTATATAACTATATATAGAAGGGAAAAGGGGTAGAACTAGGGGTAGAATAAGATAAGTAAAAAGCTTTAGGATAAGATTATATATAAAGTTTTTCGTGGAATAATTTCTTTATATTATTATACAGCCTAGGTAAGAGTTAGAGATTATAATAATATAGTATTATAATAAAGTACTATAAAACTATAATATCTTTATAATAGATAAGTAGATTATAATAGTAGTCTACTATTATAAATTACAATTCTAGTAGGATAAGCTAAAAGTAGTACCGCGCTTTTTACCGCCGCAGCTAGAGTAGATAATAGTAGTATATTTAGCTTATATATAGCTATTTTAAGAGTATCTAAATATTAAGGTGCTTAGTAGCAGCTTTAGCAACTATATATAGGCGGATTAATATAGGCTATAGAAAACGGACCGACTAACACGCGTACTTAAGCGTAAGACTAGTAAATAAATAGGTATTAAACTATATATATTAGACTACTAATATACAGCTATTAGTATTAGTAGAGAAGTAGTTAGAGAGTTATTTAGTAAAGGATATTAGAACGAGATAAAGGAAGTTAAAGAAGCTAAAGTAGATAAAGAGAGAAAAAGTATACTAGAGCTATAAAGTATATAGATAATATAGATAGAGATTAGAAACTATAGTATACTAATCAATATTATTAAGCATCTTAGTATACGTTTAATTAAAGTATTTTAGCCGCTTAGTATACTATAGTATTACTTCTTAGGGCTTAACGGGGGTAAAAAGATACCGGAGGTAAAGTAGATAGGTAGTTAAGGCTAGACTAGGGTAAGGAAGCGGCGGCAGTATAATAATAATAGTAAAGGGCTTATAGTATAAGGAAAGAAGGCGTAAGTTTAAAATAGAAGAGAGAAAGAGCTTTAAAAGGTAATACAGCAGGTACTTTAGTAAGAAGAAGTTAGCTTCTACTCGGCTGAGTAAGAGTAAGTAATATATATAGTACTAGGCGGGTAAATACTACTTATTATAGTACTTTTAACTAGTAGGGGGAAGAGTTTACTATTTACTATACCAGCTTACTTAGATCGATACGGGGTAATAGTAGTAGTAGTACTATACTAGACGCTTATTAAGAACTTAGTTAAATAGATTTAAGAGAGTAAAATTAACTATATAGAGTAGAAGTATAGTAAAAGTAATCTAATAGTAGTAGTAGTAGTTAGCATAGATATAATAGGCGATATAATAAGTAATAGGAATTTTATCAGCTATATAAAGATATTTAATAGTAAGAAGCTGCTGCGGCGGATTATAGTAGATAAGTATTATCTTATCTTTATATTAAACAACTAGCAGCTAAAGCTAGTAAAACTAAAGAATCTACAGCTACTACTATACCTATCCGATATAAGGCGACGAATCGGGCCCGATTCGTGACAGATTAGGTATAGTACTATAGCGCTATACCCGAAATAGGTTGTTAAAAGGAGCTGATTCGTCTAACCGTTACCCCCCCGATTTATTTACAACTAGTACTCTAACCGTAATACTTTGTATACAAAAACTATTTAGTAGAGTCTATTTATTCTACTTATAATACTGTATTATCGCACCCGTACTAGCGTAGGGCTATAATAAGGCTGGAAGGATGCAGTTCTGCTGGGACGTACAGACGCTCGAACCGAGGGCATAATACTATATCTATAGCAGGAAGACCCGCATATAAGTAAATAGAACAGCGCTATTACTAGAGGATATTAAGAACTATCTCTACTATCTACCCGAGTACTGTGTTCTGATATATAAGGAACACGCAACTACTATATTAAATATTAATACATATCTATAGCACTATTATAGTATAATAATAGAGCAGAGGAGGGTAATCGTCGAGTATACTCGTTAGTAGCTGATTAGACTAGTAAAGGACGTCTAGCTGCCCGCACCGTTCGGGCAACCGATACCGGAATTAGAAAAGCTGCTAAATAGGTTCTAGTATAAGTAATCTAGGTACTATATTACTACTAACATCAACGCGCTATATATATATCTAAAGAAGAAGTATAAGCAGGCGTAGATAGGCGATAAAAGTAGGCTCTATTAGAAGGTTAAGGTACAGATGTTCTTTCAGGCTGGCGGGCTACAGCGATATTTTATCGTTGATATAGGCAGCCGTAACTATAAGCTAGCTATTTTCTACGCAGAGGCCGACGTTATGCGTAATTAGTTAGCCAGGTTTAAGCTTACGAAGTAGAGGGAAGAAGAGAAAGTATAGGTTATGGATGCGGAAGCAGCAAAGACCGATAAGACTAGGTGGTTTAAGCAGATAGGGTAGCTAGAGTATCTAGCGAAGCGGAATCGAGTGCATCTCGCATATTAGATCCAGCTACCCGACCGAGGTAAGGCGAAACTTTAGCAGGCGGTAAAGCTGGTCGAGCTATTAGTTAAGTAGAGTATTAGAGGGTTATCATCGCTCGCGCGAGAGATAAAACGGTAGCTTAAAAGCGCTCAGTAATATAAGGTAGATAGACGTCCGCTCGCTCGACTACAGAACCCTAAAAGTTAAACGGTATACGCTAACTATATTATTAAGTTCGTCTACTACTTTCTCTATATTATCGCCGACGAAGAAGCTTAGGCTATATAGTTTAGCTATAGCAGCAACAGCGATAATAGTAATAATAATAGTATAGCGTTAGATAATAGCGCGAGTTCTGGGTCTAGTAGGGCTAGAAGTAGTACTAATAGCGACAATAATAGTAATAGCAGCCCCCGTCGTAGGCACTATAAGAAGAAAGAAGTAGATTAGATGGAAGACGCGCGCGAGCTATTCTATTAGTAAAACGAGTAGAAGGAACTAGTAATAGTACTGTAGGTTATATTAGATAGGGATAGCAAGGACGCTTAGCTTAGGGTACTACTAGATATGTTTATATTATTTATTTTTCAATCGACAGGCGATCGGCTATTTAATAGTAGGCTTATCTATTTTCTCGCCGTACTAGGAATTAATACTAAAATAGACCGTTTACGCACGGTAAAGAACTACTTATATATACTAGCTGGCGTGGTATACTGCGTGCGCGTGCTAGGTATAGAGAAGTTACTTCTAGCAGCGGAGCGCGACGAGTAGACGGACGAGAACTAGGAGCATTTTCTACTTATACGGCGGAAGTTTCTAGCTAACGGATCGTTTAGTCTAATAAGCGAGATAATTAGCTTACTAGTATATAGGAAGTTTATTATACTAACAGCTGGTAATTCGGGTAACGCTTACTGGTTAAAGGATAAGAAGATGTTCTATCTTAATAGCCGGCTAATCTATATTAGCCAGTTCCGCAAGATAGCGTAGGACATAGTAGCTAAGGTAGAAGAGATGCTCTAGCAGGAGCTGTATTGGACGGCTAGAGCCGAGGACTAGTTCGCTATCCGGCTGGAGCAGCTTATTAATAATATTATATTCACGCGGCGGGGTATATCTTTTATCTATTATTATAATAATTAGCTTAATAATAGGCTTAAGTAGATACTTACTCGGGCTAGGTAGATGGAAGCTGGTTAGCAGCTCCAGTTAAGAGACAGCTTATAGAGTAAGTAGTGGGTGAAGCAGTACTTACGGCAGGTAGATTACTTCTTAGAACTACTAATAGTTAGTATATATATAACTTTAGGGCAGCCTAGGCGAGGGTTAGAGATTATAATAATATAGTATTATAATAGGGTACTATAGAACTGTAATATCTTTATAGTAGATGGGTAGATTATAACAGTAGTCTACTATTACAAATCGCAATCCTAGTAGGACAAGCTGAAAATAGTACCGCACTTTCTACCGCCGCGGCTAGGGTAGGTAATAGTAGTATACTTAGCTTACGTACAGCCGTTTTAGGAGTATCTAAATATTAAGGTGCTTAGTAGTAGCTTTAGCAACTATATATAGGCGGATTAATATAGGCTATAAAAGATAGACCGACTGACGCGCGTGCTCAAGCGCGAGACTAGTAAGTAGGTAGGTATTAAGCTATATATACTAGACTACCGACACGCGGCCGTTAGTATTAGTAGAGAAGTAGTTAGAGAGTCGTTTAGCAAAAGATATTAGGACGAGATAGGGGAAGTCGAAGAAGCTGAAGTAGATAAGAAGGGAAAAAGCGCGCTGGAGCTACAGAGTGTATAAATAACGTAGATAGGAATCAGGAACTATAGTATACTAATTAATATCGTTAAGTATCTTAGCATACACTTAATTAAGGCGTTCTAGCTACTTAATATACTATAGCATCGCTTTTTAGGGCTTAACAGGGGTAAAGAGACACCGGAGGTAAGATAGACAGGTAGTCGAGGCTGGACTGGGGTAAAGAAGCAGCAGCGGCGTAACGACGATAGCGAAGGGCCTATCCGATATAAGGCGACAAATCGGGCCCGATTCGTAATAGATTAGGTATAGTACTATAGCGCTATACCCGAAATAGGTTGTTAAAAGGGGCCGATTCGTCTAACTATTACCCCCCCGATTTATTTACAACTAGTACTCTAACCGTAATACTTTATATACAAAAACTATTTAGTAGAGCCTATTTATTCTACTTATAACGCTGTATTATCGCACCCGTACTAGCGTAGGGCTATAATAAGGCTGGAAGGATACAGTTCTACTGGGACGTATAGACGCTCGAACTGAGGATATAATACTATATCTACAGCAGGAAGACCTATATATAAGCAAGTAGAATAGCGCTATTACTAGAGGATATTAAAAACTATCTCTACTATCTACCCGAGCACTATATTCTAATATATAAGGAATACGCAACTGCTATATTAAATATTAATATACATCTACAGTACTATTATAGTATAATAATAGAGTAGAGGAGGGTAATCGTCGAGTATACTCGTTAGTAGCTGATCAGACTAGTAAAGAACGTCCAGCTGCCTGTACCGTTCAGGCAACTAATACCGGAATTAGGAAAGCCGCTAAATAGGTTCTAGTATAAGTAATCTAAGTACTATATTACTACTAACATCGACGCGCTATATATACATCTAAAGAAAAAGTATAAGTAGGCGTAGATAGGCGATAAAAGCAGGCTCTATTAAAAGGTTAAGGTATAAACGTTCTTTCAGGCTAGCGGGCTGTAGTAATATTTTATTGTTAATATAGGCAGCCGTAACTATAAACTAGCTATTCTTTATATAGAGGCCGACGTCGTGCATAATTAGTTAGCCAGGTTTAAGCTTACGAAGTAGAGGGAAGAAGAGAAGGTATAGATTATAGAT
The DNA here is from genome assembly GCA_010094045.1 of Lojkania enalia. Lineage (NCBI taxonomy): Eukaryota > Fungi > Ascomycota > Dothideomycetes > Pleosporales > Lojkania > Lojkania enalia. Next base: position 3,837 of record ML987000.1, on the reverse strand, counting down.
ATGGAGGCAGCAAAGACCGATAAGACTAGGTAGTTTAAGTGGACGGGGTGGCTAGAGTATCTAGTAAAGCGGAATCGAGTGCATCTCGCATATTAGATCCGGCTGCCCGACCGAGGTGAGGTAAAACTTTAGTAGGCGGCGAAGTTGGTCGAGCTATTAGTTAAGTAGAGTATTAGAGGGTTATTATCGCTCGTATAAGAGATGAGACGGTAGTTTAGGAGCGCTTAGTAATATAAGGTAGATAGACGTCTGCTCGCTCGACTGCAGAACCCTAAAAGTTAGATAGTATACGCTAGCTATATTATTAAGTTCGTCTACTACTTTCTCTATATTATTACCAACGAAGAAGCTTAGGCTGTATAGTTTAGCTGTAGCAGTAACGGCGATAACAGTAATAATAATAGTATAGTGTTAGATAATAGCGCGAGTTCTAGGTCTAGTAGAGCTGGAAGTAGTACTAATAGCGACAATAATAGCGATAGCAGCCCCCGTCGTAGGTACTATAGGAAGAAAAAGGTAGATTAGATGGAAGACGCGCACGAGCTATTCTGTTAGTAAAGTAAGTAGAAGGAACTAGTAATAGTACTATAGGTTATATTAGATAGGGATAGTAAGGATACTTAGCTTAGGGTACTACTAGATATACTTGCATTATTTATTTTTTAATTAACAGGCGATCGGCTGTTTAGCAGCGGGCTTATCTATTTTCTCGCCGTACTAGGGATCGATGCTGAAATAGACCGCTTACGCACGGCGAAGAACTACTCGTATATACTAGCTGGCGTAGTGTACTACGTGCGCGTGTTAGGTGTAGAGAAGCTACTTCTAGCGGTGGAGCGCGACGAGCAGACGGACGAGGACTAGGAACATTTTCTACTTATACGGCGGAAGTTTCTAGCTGACGGATCGTTCAGTCCAATAAACAAGATAATTAGCTTACTAGCGTATAGGAAGTTCGTCGCGCTGACGGCTGGTAATTTAAGTAACACTTACTAGTTAAAAGATAAAAAGACGTTCTATCTCAACGGCCGGCCGATCTACATTAGCTAATTCCGCAAGATAGCGCAGGATATAGTAGTTAAGGTAGAGAAGATACTCTAGCAGGAGCTGTGTTAGACGGCTAGAGCCGAGGACTAGTTTACTATCCAGCTGGAGCAGCTTATTAATAATATTACGTTCACGCGGCAGGGTATATTTTTTATCTATTATCGTAATAATCGGCTTAATAATAGGCTTAAATAGATGCTTACTCGAGCTAGGTAGATAGAAGCTGGTCAGCAGCTCCAGTTAAGAGACGGCTTATAGAGTAAGTAGCGGGTAAAGTAGTATTTACGGCAGGTAGATCGCTTCTTAGAACTGCTAATAGTTAGCATATATATAACTTCAGGGCAGCCCGGGCGAGGGTTAGAGATTATAATAATACGGTATTATAATAGAGTACTATAGAACTATAATATCTTTATAGTAGACGGGTAGATTATAATAGTAGTCCGCTATTACAAATCGCAATCCTAGTAGGACAAGCCGAAGGTAGTACCGCGTTTTCTACCGCCGCGGCTAGGGCAGGTAATAGCGGTATACTTAGCTTATATACAGCCGTTTTAAGAGTATCTAAATATTAAGGTACTCAGCAGCAGCTTCAGCAACTACGTGTAGGCGGATTAATATAGGCTATAGAAGACGGACCGACTGACGCGCGTGCTTAAGCGCGAGACTAGTAAGTAGGTAGGCGTTAAGCTATATATACTAGACTACCGACACGCAGCTATTAGTATTGGTAGAGAAGTAGTTGGAGAGTCGTTTAGTAAAAGATATCAGGACGAGATAGGGGAAGTCGAAGAAGCTAAAGTAGATAAGGAGGAAGAGAGTATGCTAGAGCTATAGAGCGCGCGGACGACGTAGATAGGGATCGGGAACTATAGTATACCGATCGATATTATTAAGTATCTTAGTATACGCTCGATCGAGGCGTTCTAGCCGCTTAGCATATTATAGCATCGCTTCTTAGGGCTCGACGGGGGTAAAGAGACACCGGAGGTAAGGTAGATAGGTAGTCGAGGCTGGACTAGGGTAAGGAAGTAGCGGCGGCGTAATAATAATAGCAAAGAACCTATAATACGAGAAAAAGAGGTACAGGCTTAAAGTAGAAGGAAGAAAGGGCTTCGAAAGGCGATACAGCAGGTGTTTAGGCAAGAAGAGGTCAGCTTCTACTCGGCCGAGCAAGAGCAAGCGATGTATACGGTACTAGGCAGGCAGACGCCGCTCGTTGTAGTGCTCCTAACTAGTAGGGGGAAGAGCTTACTATTTACCGTGCCGGCTTGCTTGGATCGATACGGGGTGATGGTAGTGGTAGTACCGTACCGGGCGCTTATTAAGAACTTAGTCAAGCGGATTTAAGAGAGTAGGATCGACTATATAGAGTAGAAGCATAGCAAGAGCAATCTAGTAGCGGTAGTAGTAGTCAGCGCAGATGTAGCGGGCGATGTAATAAGTAATAGGAATTTTATCAGCTACGCGGGGATACTTAATAGTAAGGGGCTGCTGCGGCGGATTGTAGTAGATAAGTATTATCTTATTTTCACGTCGAGCGACTAGCGGCCGAAGCTAGCGAAGCTGAAGAATCTACGGCTGCTACCGTGCCCGGTAGTACTACTTATAGCAACACTACCGCCGGTGCGAGAGGCCGAGCTGGGAGAAAGTATACTGGTTTAGTATATAACGTACGTCTAAGCGAGCACGGTACGGCTAAATACACGATATTTAGTATTATAGTATAAGTAGGGGCAGGTACAGGAGATGGCGTTAGTAATATATCGGCGGTAGGTGCAGCAGCTCAGGGAACGAAGAGAGAAAGGGGTAGTATACTACCGCAGTAAAGCGCAATATAAAGCGATAGCTAAAGTACTAGACAGTAGGTACTATTATACCGGAGATGTAGAGCGAGCTAAGTAGTTGGAGGAATAGCTTAAAGAAGGTAGGCTTATAGTAGCTACGTCGGCGTTGGGCACAGGGGTGGATTTTCCAGGGATCGTGTTTATACTGTACGTAGGGATGCTGTAGAGTATAATTAACTTCGCTTAGAAGAGTAGGTATAGTAGGTAAGCAGGCGAGCGGGTGGATTCGGTAATTCTCGTAAAGGAGGGCGAGGTGGAGCGAAGGATAGAATAAAAGGGGGAGGAGCTGGACGTGCAGGCGATGGGGAGGTTTATTATAGATAGTAGGTGTCAGCAAGGGCTGATGAGCAGCTATTTCGACGGGAAGTAGGTAAGCTGTAATAATATCGAGTTAGCTGGATGTAACCGATACGGAGAGGGCATTAGTAAGTAGCAGGATGGGCAGCGTAAGGTAAGCTTAGCGTGGCAGCAGGTTTAGGAGGTGCTAGAGGAGCTACGCGAAGGATGCGCGGTGTGCTGGATAATAGAAGAGGTAGAAACGGAGGAATAGTAGAGGTATAAGACGATACAGTGCACGGCGCAGTCTAGGATAAGTAGGGTTAAGCTGGATAGATTTCGGATGGGAATACGCGATGGGGGAGGGAGTTATAGCTACCGGCGATGCTGGGTTAGTTAGAAGTACTGTGCAACTAGGTTAGATATAAGTAATCAATGTTAGTAGCCGAATATAATAGTACCGCTAGCTTAGGCGGTAGCAGAGGTTGAGAAGGGGGCTCAGATAATCCGACAGTATAGCTACTTAGGGGAACTTAGTGGGGATTGGAAGGCGTATGCAGAGTAGTTAGGAAAGAGGTACTCTCAACGGGTTTAGGGAGAGTATTTTAGTAACGCAATGGTGGTTAGTATTCGAATTATACTCTTTATACAGCAGAATATAGAATAG
>ML986998.1:0-12238 GCA_010094045.1 Lojkania enalia | reverse complement strand
TTCAACCTTTATATACGTATAGCTTAACAACTAAGTAATATAATAGCAATTTACAACTTGCGCGATTATTCTATAGAAACCTCTACATCCTTCTAATATATATAAGAATTATACCTAGTCTTACTGCAGCGGCTATATTACGCTTTATACTATCCGCTTATACCTGATTATACTCTAAATTAGCGTATTATAGCTCGAGTTTCCTCCTTATTATCCTTTTTAACAATAATTATCTCTTCTTATACTTTTATTAGGGTCCCTTACGCTTAAATCTACCTTTTCTTCCGCTGTTTCTATTTTATTACTACTTTATTTACTTCTTAAAGGCTGACGATTTTATTGTGTATTAACCCGATCTAATATATTACTTTTATAGAGTCTTTCTTAAGCTAATTTAGCTTCTTAATAATAGAAGCTAGTAAAGAACTTATATCCCTTTAAATTCGATTATAAATTAATATTAATTAAGCTTCTAGCTCGCGCGCGTTACTTAGTGTTTTTACTTTCTATAGGGTATTATCTTATACTAGTAGTATTAGTATATAAAGCTTTATATTAAGCTTTAAAAGTACCGCTTCTAGATTAAATAGGACTAGACCAGCTTCTTAAAAGCTTATATAGATATTATCCTTTATAATTAATATATTAAAAGCAGCTTTAAAGGCTGGAAAGAACTTAAGTTTTATAATATGGTTAATATAATTACGTACTAAGACTAAGATCTAATTTCTATATATACGCTTTAATAGTAAAAAATAGCCTATATCTAGTAGCTATAATAGATGTAATAAATAAGCTAGTATATAGAATAGAATAATACTCTATTCCTCGTAGAGTTTTTAGAAATTAAGCGAGTTATAGCTGTTATAGCTATTAAAGATTAGTAGTCGACGCGCGCCTACTATACAATCCCTTATATACCTATAAAAGTACTTTAACTACTTAATATCGAGTTCATTTATTATCTAGCCGTTCTCGCTAATTATAATAGCCTAGTTCTTAGATATATTGTCGCCTTCGTACTAGGTAGAGAGATAGTAGTAGCTAGCGATAATAATAAAGGATAGGAACGTCTAGCTAGTAGTATTAATCCCCTAAATTACTAAAATCTATTTACAATTACTTAATTAAATTACCTTTAGTTAATTACGTCTCTCTATACCTATAATAACTAGTTATAATAAGATAATACTTATTCGAAAGCTAGATTCATCGAAGTTATATATATCCTTATCTATAATACTATACTTCTCCTTAATATACTATATAAGCTTAAACTAGCCTTTAATTACTTTAGAATCTTTATATAGAGCTCTCTAGTAATTATAAGACCGATTTAGGCGTGTCTTAAACTCAGAAGTACGTCTAATAAAGTTCCTAGGCTAATATATACTAATCTAGCCTATACTACGCTTAGTAAGTAAGCTATTAACTATATTTTATATAGCAGCTAATATAGATATAAATCCTCGCGAATCTAGGTTAAATATATATTAAATAATAACCTCCTCTTTAGGTTTTATTAGTTTCTTTGAGTTAGGCTTATAATTGTACTATAAGTAGATTCCAGCATATTATTAGCGTACGGTTATTTAAATTATATTAAATATTAAAGCAGCGCGTCTTTTACTATTTATTTAGCCTCTTTTAGTAGCTAAAAAGGTTAAGTTTACTTAATTCTCGTTTTAAGCTATATTCTTATTATTTCGTCGTTGTATTATTATTAAAAGCTTAGGTATCGCGTTTTAGTAATAGAGTAGACCGCTTGCTTATATAGGCCGCTCGCTTATAAGGTACGTTAGTATATCGTAAAATAGACTAGAGTAGTTATTAGATTCTAGGTAGTATACTATAATATCTTATAGTATATTACAGTATATTAAATAATAGTAATTTACTATATTTTTTAGTATTTTCTAGACTATAGCGTTCTATAATATACTATAATAGACTCCTATATACTACTAGAAGTATAGTATTAGTATACTATTTAGTAATAAAACCTATTATCTCTAAAAATAAATACTTAATATAATAGTATAATATACTACTATTTTACTAGAGTTTTATATATATTAGTAGTAATAGTAGTAGTAGTAGTCTACAAATATAATTTCTAGCTAGATACTCTTAATTATTAACCCTAACTCCTTATATACCTATAATATTATAATATTCCTACTATTCTTTATTATAGCGTTTTATTATAATTATATTAATACTAATATAAATCTAGTATCTTATAATTAATACTCTATTAATTTCCTATTAAAGTTTCTGAGAAACCTATCAGCTAATTATATATCCGCGGATAGGGGATAAAAAAGATAGATAGAAGGTAATAGAGCTTATTAATATATAGATAGTATAGTATGAATTAATATTATAGGCTTAGGACCTTTTAAATATACTCGATAAACTAAGGTAGAATTTAGCTACTTATTATAGTAAGATCTAGAGATAATTTAGGGAAGCTATATAATTTCTAGATAGTTATCCATTTATATTCTATTATTACTATAGTTTTTAACTTATATATTTAAATAATAATTATAATAGTATAAAGTATCTAATAAATTACTTTAGATTTTAGGTCTATCTAAGAACTTTAGCTCCTAAATATAATAGGTTCTATATACCTATAGTTAGGCTTCTTAATAATTAAAATCTAATTATACTATTATACTCTACTAGCGCTTTTAAATATAAACTAGTCTATATTATTATTAATAATAACTAGTCTTTTTAAATAGTAGATTACCTTTTCTTTTAACAATTTATTTAGTTCTTCTAACTAGATACTATATTAATTAGCCGATTTAGTTTTATAGGGCTATTTAAGTATAAAGTTATAGTAGCTTAGTCCTCTCTTTTATATAACTTTAGTTAAAGTATAAAGATATTAATCGCGTTTAATACCTAGTTTATAAAAAACCACCTTATTTTTCTTATAGTAAAAGGGTACTATATTAATTAGGACTAGGAGTTCTATAAGAGACTACTTGATTTTATCCCTATTTAAAGAAGTTATACTAGTACTTCTATAGTAATAGAAGTATTATATATTCTATTAAATATAAATATATAATAACAATTACTAGCAGCTATTTACGATAATACTACTAATAATAGTATACTTATACGTACGATATAAGAGAAACTACGCGAAGATAGTATTAAATAAAACTATAAGGAGAATATAATTCTATATCTTACTTATATTATTAATCTTGTTATTTAGGAAATTATTTACTATCTTAAACTTACACCCCCTAAAGAAATAGGAGACGGAGGAACTTTATAATAATATAATATAAATAAGATCCAGATATAGATTTCTATTCTAAATTCTCTTTATAAGATATATCTTTTTATTATAGTTAGTTATTATAGTTATTATATACTAATTTCTAGTTAGATTTAAGCTATTTATAAAGTAATCGATCGATTACTATAGTACTATAAGCGTTTTATTACTTTATAGGGCTCCCTACTACCTAAGCACCGGCTATCTATAATAAGAAATATCCCAACTCGATAGAATTCGACATTTAATATATATAACCGAGCGGTAGGCCTTAAATAATATATTAATAACTAGCTTTAATATAAAATTAACTTAAAGATTCCTACTCGGAAATCTGATAATAATAAGGATGCTGAGGTAGATTTCTATAATCTCTAGCAACTTTAACTATCTACTACTAAATAGTACTATTTAATATTAATTGTAAACCTGCTTAGTAATTTTAAAAGAGTAATTAAAGCGTTTAGCGAGAATATAAAGCTTTAGATCTAGTATATTTAATAAATATATAATAGGCTCTTTAATTTCCTAGATAATATAAATAGGGATCTAGCTAAAAATGTAGAGAGTAACTTAGATTAGCTAATAGTAGTAAAAGCTGTAGTAGAGAAAGGTCGATCTAAATTAAGTAAATACTACTTAAAAATAGATATAAAATATAGTTACTTATTTAACTATATAATAATCTTAAATCTATTCTAGAAGCTTATAGTATATAAGGTACTTTTATTACAGTTATTTATTATATTAGCTTTTAATTATAACTATAGGATAAAACTTAAGACCTTTAGTATAGGGAAACCTATCGCTAATAATTCCTTAAATATTTTAATTACTATAATAAAGATATACTAGACTATACCTTATCTACAACGCCCCGACTTTAATAGATATAAAGTAATAAGTAGTTTTGTAAACTATCTCTACAATATTTATCCTTAAATAGCTTCTTAAGTTTCTTAGGCCGGGATCTAAGTAACGTAGGAGAGGGAGAGGAAGAGGGAGAGGGAGAGTTAGAGGAAGAAGAGAAAGGACTAACTTATTAAGAAGGAGAAAGTTATCTAAATATACCTTCTATTTAAGGTCGTAACTTTAATATATTAGGCTGGTAGAGAGTAAATAAATATTAGTATCCGCAGCTTACTTAGGTTATAAAAGATATTCTCTTAATATAAATTATAGGAGTTAGTATTAAACGGGTTTTTAATACTACTAGAGATATAATTAGAAATAAAAGATATTACCTTATTATATAGAGAATCTAGGATATTATATTTCTAAAATATATAATAAGCGGAGAAAACTATTATATTAAAGAGGTACGCTAGATTATAGAGGCCTAAAATACTAGTAAGTTAAACTCTTTTTATAGCGCTGATAAAGTTATAGATTTTTTTAAACTTCTAGCTTAGGTATATAATAAAGAACTAGAGATTAACTAGAAGATTAACTAGAAGAATATCAATTCTAGTACTACTACTAATAAGAAGCTACCGCGAAAGTATATTTATTAAGAAATTTATAAACTTCTACAATTTATATAATAAATTACTATTATAAATATATTATTATATTAGATTAAGTTATATAAGATTAATAGTTAAGGAGCGTACTGCTATAGTCTATAATATACTATAGTATACTACTTTAGAATCTAATAAAGCGAGATTAGTCTAATCTGTAATAAATAGCTATAATAAAACCCTAGAATATTATACTATATATACTCTTATTAAGCTACTTTCTAAAGTATACTAATTAGTTAAACTTTAAGAAAACCTAGTTTATATAACCCTACCTTAACCTATACTCTATTACTAAATAGCTACCCTAACTCTACTTATACCCTAGGCTAATTAGTAAAACTCTAACTTTAACTCTACCCTACTTATATAAAACTCTAATCCTAATCTAATCTATATCTATTTACTAGTCTATTTAGGAGTTATATAGGTTTAATTTTAGACTTTCTAATATATATTTAGATTTAGATTAGAAGTTTTCTAAAGTAATTTACCTTTAGTTTAGGTTAAAGTAGCAGCTGTTTAAGCTAGCAACTATAACTAGAACTAGTTATACTAGAGAAGTTTACTTATTTCTACAAGTAATAAAAAGTAGATATATATTAAGGACTAGCTATTAAATAGTAAATAGTAGGACTATAGAAATTAGAAAGATAATTAGTTAGATAATAAAGTATAGTATAACCTATATATATAATAATAGTAGAAGTATTAAGTATAGTAAAATAGCTCTAATAGACCTAATAAGCTAGGTTTAATAGTTTTAGACCTCTCTATATAAGTTAATAGATCTTTTTTATAGATTAGATTCTATATAGTTATTCTTATAGATTTATTTTATTACTATATTAGACTTTTAAGAATATATTTATTATATTTAAAGAACTAATAACTCTAATACTCTTTTTTTACTAAAGTTACTACTTAACTAACCTAATATAAATAAAGCTCTAGTATATATACGACTGTAATAGTAGTTATAATATATACTAGTAGTATAAAAGTTAGTAATACTAAGCTCCTTTCTATTAAAGCCTATAATCGATTCCTATAGTAAATAAATATAAGAGAAGTATTAATTACTTATAGTTAGTACTAATAGAAGCTACTATTAAGTTGTTATAGACGCTTATATATAGTTAGTTAATTATACTTTATATAGTTAACTCTATTATTATATACTATATATAAATATTAAAATATTATATAAAAAATAGAAATATCTATATTATATAGGTTTTTATAGAAGCTAGGTCTATACTACTATATAGGCTAGCTAGGTTAGTAAAACCTTTCTCTATTATAGTTATAATAAGTTAGTTATATTCTAGTTAACAGCTAATAGCTGTTACTAGCAGCTGGTTTAGATATTATAGTAAGAGTAGTATAGGTGTAGAAGTATTATAATATTACTATAATATAAGTAATATATATAAATATATACTATAGTTTCTATTTAATCTAGAGAATATATTAGAGGGTAGATATTAAAGTAATAGATTTTATAAATATTAGTATTTATAGACTAGTTTTAATTAAAACTGGCTCTATTTAGATAGTTTTTAAAAGCGTACTCTACTAAGTAAATAATAATTAATATACTTCCTTCTACTCTATTTTTTCTTAGCTTAATATTAATTAACATTTATTTTTAAAGTTCTTAAAGTTAGTTTACTACTATTACATTTATATAAGAGATAGGTCTATTAAATTTAATCTAGTACTTTAATTAAAGATAATATCGAATATTTATAGTTAATAATATACTAACGTAAAGTACTATTAAATAAGCTACCCTATTTAATAAGCTAAAATTTTTTAGTATTTTAAACCTACCAACTTTAACTAGTTAAACTATTATTAGAATTATCTAAAAAAATATTCTAAATACTTATATTTAACTTAAGAGAAGTAGATTTATCTACCTAATATATTTATATATTATATCTAATTCTACTATAATTCCTATATTATTATATATCTAGTTAAGCTCTCTCTTATCTATCTATATAATAAGCTCTATTTAAGCCTTAGAGTACTTTAAAGACTTTAATAGCTACTTATACTAATCTCTTACTATATTCTATTATTCTATTCTATTATATTTACTTTCTCTTACGCGATTTTTACTTAGTTAATATTTCTATTTACTTTTTAATCTTAGTAATCTAAGAGTTTATAAGTATATTCTAGTATAGTATTAATTTAGTTCCTTTAATAAACTATATAAACCCGCTCTAAATTATTATAGATAATAAGCTAAAAGAGTTTTATATAAACTTTAATTAGGATAAAAATTTAAGTATATTATTTAGAGTTTTTAATATCTATAGTATTTATAGTATAGAAAGTTCTAGTAAAGTATATAGTTATATTTTAAAGCGCTTAAATACTATTTATATATTTAGAGGAACTAGATCTAATATCTTAAAAACTTTTTAATAGTTATCGTATATAAATATATTAAAAAATGCGTCTCTAAAAGCTAGTAAGAAGTTTTTCTTATTAATATAGAAGATACGCTAGTATACTAAGTCTTATATATATTAAGAGTACTTCTGCTTTAAAGGTCTAAAGTAAACTATATTAAATAGCTAGAGGATATATAATAAATAGGGTAGTATATAGAGGGTAAAGATTTTATTCTTAAGGTAGTAGTCCTTAAAATTCTAGTTAAGGTAGCTCTTATAGCTATCTAGAATTAGTAGCTAATATACCTCTACCTAATGAACCTTTATATAAGTATTAAAGTACTTTAACTATTTAAGACTAAGTATATTATTTATTCAGCTATTTTTAGATATTAAAAGCTTCTAATTATATAGTATATTTATCTTCTTATATTAAATAGAGATATAGATACACCTTTTATAGATAATAAAAGGTAAGATTATATACTCTACTATATAGATACTCTAGATAATAATAATCTACTCCTAATTATCTAGCTATATAAGATTAGATTTTATATATTTCTTTAAGCCTATAATAACTTTTAGAAACCTAATTATACTTATCTAGAAGCTAGTTTTATTAAGATTATATATATCTTTATTATAGATATTATATATAGCTTTTATTTCTTTAATAAGTTTAAATTATATACTAATAACCTTAGAATTCTTCTACCATATTCTTTAGTAGTCTTTTACCTAATTAAACGCATTTTAAACTTATTTATATATATTATAAATTTCTTAGTCTAATTCTTATCTACTAGTTCTTTACTATATATAGCTAATAGTTTATCTACTATATCTACTACCTTATTATTATAAATATAGAACGCTAAGAGGCACCGCCTCTATAGCTAGGGCTTAATCTAACATCAGCTACTGTATAGGTCGACTCGGACGAGGACTAACAAGGTAATAACAAGCAGAAGTATATTAGGGACTAATTATCGGACAGTAAGCAGTAGAACTGCGGGAACTAGGGAGATAATTAGCTGGATAATAAGGTATAGTACAACCTATACACGTAATAATAGTAGAAGTATTAGGTATAGTAGGATAGACCTAACGGATCTAATAGACCTAATAAGCTAGGCTTAGTAGTCTTAGACCTAACTATATAAGATAGAAGATTTTCTTAGAAGATTAAGTTTTATATAGTTATTCTTATAGATTTATCTTATTACTATATTAGACTTCTGAGAATATATTTATTCGAAGAACTAGGCGATCCTACTACTCTCTCTTTACTAAAGCTACTACTTCTAACCGATCTAATATAAATAAGGCCCCGGCGCGTATATAACTGTAATAGTAGTTGTTATATATATTAGTAGTATATAGGTTAGTAATATAATAACTATATAATATTAAGAGAATAGGAACTATCTAAAGATATCTACTATATTACAAAGTTAAGTTACGATAATCTAAAGGCTGTAAGCCCTGGAAGAAGCTATAGTATAAAAAGTATAAGAATAGGAGACCCGTATTATATAGATATAATATAAGCTAGCCGCAGCTAGAACCGACCTAGCTAAAGCTAAATAGTAAGTATAAGCTAAAATAGCTTTACTAAGAAAGTTTAACAGTAAGAAGGAATATATTAACCCTTTTCTTATATTAATAGAGCTATACTTTAGGTTTAATAGTACGACCTTTTTCCTAGACAAGGATAAGATTTTAGCTATAATAATAAATATAGAAGAGACACCGCTAGTATAAGCTAAGCTATTTATAGCCGATTAACTAGAGAATAGAGGTAATATAAAGAAGACTAGAGAATTTACAGACGAACTCTTTAAGAGCTAAGAAGAATTTAAGAATAAGGTCCGAAACGTCTTCGGAGAAGTAGATATAGAATAGAAAGTATAAAGGAAACTACTAAGGCTAACTTAGACTAAGAGAGTAATAGATTATACTATAGAATTCTAAAGACTTAGTACTAGACTAGGATAGGACGATAGCGTATTAGTAGGAATCTTCTATAAAGGGCTTAAGGATAAGGTTAAAGATGACCTAGCTAGAGAAGAAAGGCTAATAGAGCTGTCAGAAATAATCGAATTGGCGGTTAGGATTGATAACTATTAATATAAGCGGGAAATAGAGAAATAATCTTAGCCGTAAATATTTATACTAACTAAGAAGGAAAATAAGATAGTACTATAGAATAGTAATCTAATAGTCCTTAGAAAGGTCGAAAAGGATAAGGGAAAGAACTACTAACGATTAAGGATAAGTAATCTTAAGAAAGAAAGGCTTAAGGAGGGAGCGTATCTTTTATATAGATAAAAAGGGTACTATATAAAAGAATATTTAAATAAGAAGAAGAAAGCCTGAATAATAACTATATAACCTACTAATAGATACTAATAACTAACACGGTACTAGATATATTATATAGATAATAGATGCGGAATATACCGTTCAGTAAAAGAAGGAAGTAATTATTAGCTGTAGTTAAGAAGGGTAGCAGTAGTTATTAGATATATAGAATACCCACTAAGCATACCGAGGCTTAATAATATATTAATCCTAGAAAGAATAAAGTAAAAGAAGTACTAGATCTATAATAAGACGTATTAGGCGAGACTATACCCCTAAAAATATTAGAATATACCGTTCGAAGAAGCGACGTTCTAAGACAGCTAGAATATATTAGAAGCCGCAGTAAAATTAGTAGGAAAAATCACGGATAAGAAAATATTCGAGTATATATAGAAGATATACTAGAGCTACCCTATAGAATAGGTAAAAGATAAAAAAGGAAAATATATACTACCCTATAAGAACAGCTGTAAAAAAAATTGGGCTAGCTATTACTAGGATAATTACTTAATATATAAGGGTATTAAGATAAAGTTAGAAGTGTAGCTAAGAATAGATATATAATTATTACTAAGAATCTTACTATCTTAAAATAAGATAGAAGATTATATAGAAAACGGGTATTATTAGATTTATAGAAGTCTAATTTACCTTAGAATAGAATATCTATACCGGCTTAGTAAAATTGTTATAAAAGCTGAGGAGCTGAGAAAGGTAGTTTTAGAGGTAAGAGAGATATAGGAAGATGTTAGAGGATAACTTAATATTATAGCTTATAAGATAATAGGAGTAAATATACCTAAGAAGGAAGAATATTCTAAGAATAATATATATTTAGAGGAATATAAAGCTTTAAACTAGAAATAATATATAGTTAGATGCTAGTACTATTAAGAAGCGTTTAGAGTACTTAGATAGTAAGGATTAGACAAAGATTACTAACTAATTAAATAGTAATAGTATTTCTTAAGATAGAAGTATAAGATATATAGTAAATAGATAAAGGCTGCTTACGCCTAAGAACTATAGATAAGGTATAATATAGATAGATATCTACTATATAGAGAAGAGAAGGAAAAGGTAGAGTTCTTTCTATCTTAGTTAAAAAACTAAGTAGCCCCTAAAGCGATAGTTATATTAAGAAACCGGGTAGGAAAGCTGTTAGAAGGGTTACTAATATAGTACCTTTATATATAGTACTCCGAGTAGAGTTTAATAGGAAGAAGTTTAAAATACTACTTAATAGTAGAGCTTCAGATATATTTATATTGGCGTAATATGTTTATAAGAATAATATAGAGTAGAGGGAAAAAGTAGTACCTTATATAATATATCTAGTAGATAATAAGCTAATAGACTATAACAGAGGAGTTATACTAATAGAAACTAAGAAGTAAACGCTTAACATTATAGGATATACTAATATAAGGAGTATTAATATTATAAACCTAGGAAAATTTAATATATTACTAGGTATAGACTAGCTAGCTAAATATAATTCTAGAGTAGATTAGTAGTAAGAAATAGTTTATAGGCTATAAAGCCGATCTAAAATAGAACGGGTAATAGGATAGTATAGGGTAAGGCGTCCCTCGGGTCTATAGTTAATATAGAGAGTATCAGCAACTATAATAGTTAGATATCTTAAGAAGATAAAATAGATACTAGATATTATCGTAGTTTAAAAAGTATATAAGAAACTATAGGACGATAGTATATTTAAAGAAATCTAAGAGGATTATAGCGAATTTATAAGGCTATATAAAGAAGTGGAGAATAGAGGATTATCTAAATATAAGGAATACAACTATAAGATTATTATTAAAGATAAAAAGAAACTAAAACGTAGTCTAATATATAACTTAAACTAAGAATAAAAAGAAGAATTTAGAAAGTATATCTAAAAGAATTTGGTAAGAGGGTATATATAACTAAGCTAGAGTAAAATAGTATTACTAATACTATTCGTACCTAAGAAGAATAGTAAACTAAGGTTATACGTAGACTATAGGTAACTAAACAATATAACTAAGAAAAATAGATACCTATTATCTAGAATAATAGAACTTATAAGTCGATTATAAGGAGTTAAGTAGTTTATAAAGTTTAATATAAGAAAAGGATACTACCGAATTTAGATAAAGGAGGGTTATAAATAGAAAATAGTATTTAAGATAAGAGAAAGTCTCTTTAAATATCTAGTAATACTATTTAGACTTATATAACAATACAAAGAAATCGTTCTACAAAAAGCTTTTCGCTTATCTTATCCTACCCCTAGTTCTACCCCTTTTCCCTTCCGTATATAGTTACACACTCCCTTATAAGTAGCTTAGTAGTTCTTCTATATCCTTTCGTACAAGGCCTATAGGTGTTAATAGAATTCCTAGGTCCCTAATCCCTATATACTCTTATATACCTCTAAGTAGATTCGTGCTGTATTCGGACCTATTATCTTACTTACACTATTATATTATATAGAAGAACTTAATACTACTAGTAATAGCTTCTTTAATAATATTATATTAATTGTTTATTTAACTACGTCTAAGTTTAAAATATATCCGATTTAGTTTAGATTATAATACTTACATACTATTATATCAAATTATTTAGTTATCTAGATA
>ML986997.1:0-12485 GCA_010094045.1 Lojkania enalia | reverse complement strand
AAAACTGCGTCTATTGACTAGAAATGCGAGACATGCTACATATATATCCCTGGACCTGCCAAGGGGCTAACTGTGAATAGCTTAGCCGTAACATTATATAATAGTACTATATTAGAGGTTAGATCTAATTATAGATATATTAGTACGATTAGTTATTATCGTATAGTAGTACTATACTAGAGATTAGATTAGGTTGTAGATATATTAGTATAACCGATTATTATTATATAGTAGTATTATACTAGAAATTAGATTAGTTTAGTTTATATAGTAGTATTATATTAGGGATTAGATGTTACTAATCTATATACTACTAGTATATATAACGACCGCTATTGCAGTCGTACGCGCGCCGGGGCCTTATTTATATTAGATTAGTTAGAGGTGGTGGCTTTAATGATGAGAGAGTATTAGGTTCGCCGGTTCTTCGAATATAATAAGTATATTTAGAAGTCTAACAGAGTAACGAGATAAATCTGCGAGAATAACTACAAAGAACTTAATTTTATAAGAAGATCTTTCTTCTTATATAGTTAAGTCTAAGACCGCTAAGCCTAGCTTATTAGGTCTATTAGGTTTGTTAGGTCTATCCTGCTATATCTAACACTTCTACTATAGTTACGTACATAGGTTGTGCTATACTTTATTATCTAACTAATTATCTCCCTAGTTCCCGCAGTCCTACTGCTTACTATTTAATAACTGGTCTCTAATATACTTCTGCCTGTTATTACCTTATCGGTTCTTATCTAAGTCGACCTCCGTAGTAGCTGATATTAGATTAAGCTCTAGCTATAGAGGTAGTACCTCTTAGCGTTCTATATTCGTAACACCCGCTCCCCTCTCTATAGGTTTGTCCCGAAGCTCTTTAATCTATTATCTTACCTATTCCGTCTAGGTGTAGTATCCTACTGTTGTAGGCAGTTTATTCTAGCTTCTAATATACTCGGTATAGGTGTACTATAAGGCCGTGTCTATATTTTTCCATTCCGGGGTTAGTACTTTATATATTCTAGTAGGTCCTGCTTAGCTTGTAAGTATAACTCTATTCTTCTTCTTTTTCTTCTATTATACCTAAAGTCTAGCGCAAAAACACTTCTACCTGTAACTATTATACTAGTTACTTAATTCTTTCCTTAGGTATTATAATAGATTCGTCCTGCTGTTATTTAAACTGCTAGTTTATAAACCGTAACTATTACAGTAATACTGCTCTTTCTTCCGTATATGGAGAATATCTTTCTTAGGGTCTGTCCTACAATCTTTCCCTAACTGAGGGTACCCTTCGCCGTTTCCTAGCAAATATATTAAAGGCTTATAAGGAGTCTACCTCTGCCTATTAAGATTTCGTGGCTGCTGAGAAAGAGGAGATTCATCATCTTAAGAAATCTGCATATCGCCGTCAGACGGCTCTTTCTTATTTAGAACGCGCTAAAAAACACGTCTATTCTCTAAAGGAGTATAGTTTAGATCTTAGGAAACGAGAGGTGAAGTTAATAGAAGAGTAAGAGAAGTTAGAAGAAGAGGAGAGGAGGTCCGCCAAGTCCGAAGCGCCTTCTACTATTACTCTAAGTTCTGTATAAGAGGCTTCTTCTATATTACTACCGCTATTACTTCCTAACTAGACTTTACTTAACGACCTATTATTCTAGCCCTCTAGTAAAACTCCTTTAGCTTCGTAGTATAGTTGGTTAGGTTCTATACTAGTTCTTATAAACTTTCCTCCTATAGGTATCCTTTCCACTTTACTAGATACTTCTACTAACGTCTAAATCGCCTTTTTACTAGTATATATTCTACTTTATATTTCTGTTCTAGTTCTACGTTAATACTTTCTTATAGTAGTGCGTCGTCCGGCGCTGGTTCTAATTTTAACTTGTAAAATACCGGGTGTATTTTTATCTTACTTAGTAGCTTTAGTTTAAAATTTATAGGTCCGATCTATTCTTTAATTAGAAATAGTCCTATTCTTTTATAATCTAATTTTTTTATGGGTCTTTTAGTCTTTAAGTTTTTTGTTAATAGGAAAACTTTACCCCCCTCTTTAAAGGTTAGTCTCTTAATCCTTATCTTATTAGCCTGTTCTACTATCTTAAGGTTTCTTAACTAGATTTTTTCCTTAAATTAATTGTAGATTTCCTCTATTTCTTTAGCTTTTCGATCTACTAATAGAACTAGAAGTCTTTTCTTATTCTATTCCTAATATATAATAGCTTTCCGTTTATAGTTAGCTTTAAAAGGTATAGTCCCTATAGTACTTTAAGTTATCTTATTATAGGCTATCTATGCTATAGGTAATAATTCGACCTAATTATTTTGTTATTTATTAATATACATCCTTAAATATATTTCTAGACTCTAGTTAACTTATTCTATCTAACCGTCTATCTATAGGTAGAAGCTAGTTAATATCTGTTATTAGATTCCTATCTTTTCTATCTATCCTTACTAGTATTTAGATGTAAACAACTTATTTCTATCTAAAGTAATATACTTTAGGATTCTATACTTCGCGAATATTATATATAATAACTTATATACTAGTTTAGGTGTAGTTATTATTTCTAATACTAGTCTAAAGTATATATATTTTATTAACTAATCTATTACGTTTATAATTATATTATATCTTCTTTCTAACCCTAGTTCTACTAACTCTAATAACTTAGTTACGAAGTTAATTGTAATCTATTTCTATAGCCCTTTAGATACTTCTAGCAGCTGTAAGAATTTATAAAGCCTATACCTCGTAGCCTTATTCTTTCTACATTCTAAATACTTGTTTAGTATGTTTTATACTTTCTTTCTTACGTTAGTAAGGATAAAGCTCTTCCTTAGCCTTTACTCTATTTCTACTACTCCTAGGTATTTCTATTCTAACGATTTATATAATTCTTTTATTATCTACTTTTATACGTGCGGGTATATATATAGTTGTTTCTAAGTTATATTTTTAATTACTTTTACTTTGTTGCTGCTTATTAGATATTATTCTACTATCTGTATATCTCTTAGCTTCTATTACTAGGTTTACTCTAGTATAGTTAGTTTTATAACTTAGGCGACTTATAGGTAGTTATATACGAGAGATCTATCTAATTCTTTTCTTAGGATTGCGTCTCTTTTATACTTTTCTTTAGTTATATAGTCGGCTTTATGACTTAATACGTCTGCAGCTATATTTTCTAACCCTTTCTAGTGCGTTATTCTAAAGTTATAGTCTACTAACTATTCTACCTATCGTATTTATCTTTCTATAAGTTCCTTTGTTATTATAAAATATATAAGGTTTTTATAGTCTGTCTAAACTTTAAATAGGTATTTAGTTCCTACTAGATATACTTACTATTCTTTTAATGTTTTAACTATTACTAACAGTTCTTTATCGTATACGTTATAGTTAAGTTCTTCTAGTTTTATTTTTCTTGAAAAGTAGGCTTATAGCCTCTACTTTCCATCCTTATCTTACTAGCTTAAGTAAGCGCCTATTGTTTTATCTGAAGTATTAGTTTCCACTCGGAATTGCTTCTCTAAGTCTAGCATTCTTAGTATTAATACTGAGGTAAAGCAAGCTTTTAGTTCTTCGAAGGTTTTTTACTGCGCTTCTTACTACTTAAACCCCTTCTCTTTCTTTATAATCTCTGTTAAGGGTGCTACTACTCTAGAGTACCTACTTATAAATTTCCTATAGAAATTCGCGAAGCTTAGGAAAGATTAGATTTATTTAACTAAGATAAGTACTAGCTATTCTAGTATTACTTTAACCTTTTCCTGTTCTATTTTAATACCCTCTCTAGATATCTGGAATTCTAGGAACCCTGTTCCTGTCTTATAAAACTTGCATTTCTCTAGGGCTATAAGTAACTTATACTCTTATAGTTTTGCTAGTACTTTTCTAACGTGTTTTTTATACTCTCTTAGCAATCCCTTTATATAGACTAGAACGTTATCTAGATATACTATTATAAATATATCTAAGTATTCCCTTAATATATTATTTATAACTGTTTAGAAGGTTACTAGTATATTTATAAGTCTAAATAGTATTACTAGGTATTTAAAAAGACCTTCTCTTATTTTAAATGCTATTTTCTATTTATAGCCCTTCTTTATCCGAATATAGTAGTATCCTTCTCTTATATTAAACTTTATAAACTACTTAGCTCCTTATAATTAACTTATAAGTTCTATTATCCTAGGTAACGGGTATCTATTTTTCTTAGTTATATTATTTAGCTGTCTATAGTCTACGTATAACCTTAGTTTACTATTTTTCTTAGGTACAAATAGTATTAGTAATACTATTTTACTCTAGCTTAGTCGTATATACTTTCTTACCAAATTCTTTTAGATATACTTCCTAAGTTCTTCTCTTTATTCTTAGTTTAAGTTATATATTAGACTAGGTTTTAGCTTTCTTTTATCCTTAATAATAATTTTATAGTCGTATTCCTTATATTTAGGTAACCCTCTATTCTCTACTTCTTTATATAGCTCTATAAATTCGCTGTAATCTCTTTAGATTTCTTAGAGTATACTATTGTCCTATAGTTCTTTATATACCTTTTAAACTACGATAATACCTAGCGTCTATTTTATCTTCTTAAGATGTCTTACTATTATAGCTGCTAATACTCTCTATATTAACTGTAGACCTGAAGGACGCTTTACTTTATACTATCCTACTACCCGTTCTATTTTAGATTAGCTCTATAGCCTATAAACTATCCCTTACTACTAATCTACTCTAGAATTATATTTAGCCAGCTAGTCTATACCTAGCAATATATTAAACTTTCCTAGGTTTATAACATTAATGCTCCTTATATTAGTATATCCTATAATATTAAGCGCTCGCTTCTTAGTTTCTATTAGTACAACTTCTCCGCTATAGTCTATTAGCTTATCGTCTACTAGGTGGATTGTATAAGATACTACTTTTTCCCTCTACTCTATATTATTCTTGTAAACCTATTACGCCGATATAAATATGTCTAAAGCTCTACTATTAAGTAGTATTCTAAGCTTCCTCCCGTTAAACTCTACTTAGAGTACTATATATAAAGGTACTATACTAGTAACCCTTCTAACAGCTTTCCTACCCAGTTCCTCGATATAGCTATTACCTTAGAGGCTGCTTAGTTTTTTAATTGAGGTGGGAAGAACTCTACCTTCTTCTTTTCTCCTCTATATAGTAGACATCTATCTATGCTGCACCTTATCCATAGTTTTTAAGCGTAAGTAGCCTTTACTTACTTACCGTATATCTTATACTTCTATTCTAAGAAATACTATTGCTATTTGATTAGTCGGTAGTCTTTATCTAATCCTCGCTATCTAAGTACCCTAAATATATCTTAGTAGTACTAGCATCTAACTATATATTATTTCTAGCTTAGTACTTTATATTCCTCTAAATATATATTATTTTCGGGGCGTTCCTCCTCCTTAGGTATACTTACTCCTATTATCTTATAAGCTATAATATTAAGTCGTCTTCTAACGTCCCTTTATATCTCCCTTACTTCTAAGACTACCTTTCTCAGCTCTTTAACTTCTACGACGATTTTACTAAGCTAGTATAGATACTCTATTCTAAGGTAAATTAGACTTCCGTAAATCTAACAGTGCCCGTTTTCTATATAATCTTCTATTTCATCTTAAGATAGTAAGATTCTTAGTAATAACTCTATATCTATCTTTAGCTATACTTCTAGCTTTATCTTAATACCTTTATATGTCTAGTAGTTATTCTAATAACAGCTGGCCTAATCTTTTTTATAGCTGTTCTTATAGGGTAGTATAAATTTCCCTTTCTTACCTTTTACTAATTCTATAGGGTAGCTTTAGTATATTTCTTATATATACTCGAATATTTCTTTGTTTATAACCTTTCCTACTAACTTTACTATAGTTTCTAATGCGTCCTAGCTGTCTCGGAATATTACTTCTTCGAATGGGACATTCTAGTATTTCTAGAGGTATAATTTTACCTAGTATATTTTATTATAGATCTAGTACTTCTTTTACTTTATTCTTTCTAGGATAGTCGTGCTATTAAGTCCTAGTACTCCTGGTAGATACTCTATACGTTTAATAACTACCGCTGCCCTTTTTAGCTGTAGCTAATAATTGCTTCCTTCTTTTACTAAATAGTACGTCTCGCATCTATTATTCGTATAATACGTCTAGTACTATATTAGTTAGTATTTACTAGTAGGTTGCGTAGTTATTATTCGGGCTTTCTTCTTCTTATTTAGATATTCTTTCGCATAGTACCCTTTTTACCTATATAGAAGGTATACTTCCTCTTTAAGCCTTTCTTTCTTAAGATTACTTATCCTTAATCGTTGGTAGTTCTTTCCTTTATCCTTTTTAACTTTTCTAAGGACTATTAGATTACCATCCTATAGCGCTGTCTTACTTTCTTTCTTTACTAGTACGAATGTCTGCGGCTAAGATCTTTTCTCTATCTCCCGCTTATACTGACGGTTGTTAATCCTAACTGCTAATTCGATTATTTCTAATAGTTCGGTTAGCCTCTCTTCTCTAGCTAGGTTATCCTTAACCTTATCCTTAAGACCCTTGTAGAAGATTCCTACTAATATACTATCGTCCTATCCTAGTCTAGTACTAAGTCTCTAGAATTCTGCGGTATAATCTATTACCTTCTTAGTCTAGGTTAGCCTTAGTAGCTTTCTTTATACTTTTTATTCTGCGTCTACTTCTCTAAAGATATTCTAGACCTTGTTCTTAAATCCTTCTCAGCTCTTAAAAAGTTCGTCTGTAGATTCCCTAGTCTTCTTTATATTGCCTCTATTCTCTAGCCAGTCTACTATAAATAGTTCGGCCTATACTAGCGGTATCTCCTTTATATTTATTATTGTAGCTAAGATCTTATCTTTATCTAGAAAGAAGGTCGTGCTATTAAACCTAAAATACAGCTCTATTAATATAAGAAAAGGGTTAATATATTCTTTCTTACCGTTAAACTTCCTTAGTAAAGCTATCTTAGCTTATACTTGTTACTTAGCTTTAGCTAGATCAGCTCTAGCTGCAGCTAGCTTATATTATATCTATATGATACGGGTTTCCTATTCCTGTACTTTCTATGCTATAGTTTCTTCTAGGGCTTGTAGCCTTTAGGTTATTATAACTTAACTTTATAATATAGTAGACATCTTTAGATAGTTCCTATTCTCTTAACGTTGGGTAGTTATTATATTACTAACCTATATACTACTAGTATATATAATAACCGCCGTTGCAGTCGTACACACGCCGGGGCCTTATTTATATTAGGTTGGTTAGAGGTAGTAGCTTTAGTAATAAGAGAGTATTAGGTTCGCCGGTTTTTCGAATGTAATAAGTATATTTAGAAGTCTAATAGAGTAATAAGATAAATCTGCGAGAATAATTACAAAGAACTTAATCTTATAAGAAGATTTTCCTTCTTATATAGTTAAGTCTAAGACCGCTAAGCCTAGCTTATTAGGTCTATTAGGTTTGTCAGGTCTGTCCTGCTATACCTGATACTTCTACTATAGTTACATATATAGGTTATGCTATACTTTATCGTCTAACCAATTATCTCCCCAGTTCCTATAGTCCTACTGCTTACTGTCTAATAACTAGTCCCTAATATACTTCTGCCTGTTGTTACCTTGTCGGTCCTTATCCGAGTCGACCTCTGTAGTAGCTAATGTTAGATTAAGCCCTAGCTATAGAGGTAGTACCTCTTAGCGTTCTGTGTTTATAATATTAGATTAGATTAGTATAGTATTATTATAGGCGTCTAGAAATATACTTAGATTAGATTCTAGCGCCTAATTAAAGATCTAGATATAATATTATAGTAACACGTATTAGATTATTAATACTAGATAAATAAGTATTAGATTAAGCTATATAGATAACTAATATACTACTACTATAATAGTTTAAGATATCTAAATAAAGAGAGAAAGAAGATAGATATTAGGTTATATATATATATATTAGAGGTTCAGGTCTATATATAATAGGTAAGATAGTATAGAATTAGATAGAAGCTAATTTTATAATAGGTATATTATAACTAAACTATTTATAATTAGCTTCTTAGTAGGTCTAAGGATATATATATAGTATATCTTATATTTCTAGTTAATAGATATAGTTTTCTAAACTTTTATTAGAGCTAGTTAGCTCTAATATTAATTAATTATAGAAATTATTTAATATATTATATAAGCGAGCTAATTACCTAAGTAAGCTAATTATAATACTAAGACTATACTAAAATCGCGACTATTTTTCGTAAAATATTATACTTTCTTATATTCTATTATACTATATAGTATAGTAGCCTATTCTTCTATATTTATAGTATTATTTTTATACGTCCGCGAGTTATACCTAGTCTTACTATACTACCTATAGTACTTTTAAGTTGGCTGGCCTCTATTAATACGCGTCTTCTTCCTACTCTTCTTTCTATTAATATATGCGCTAAACTCTTTTAGAGTAGTTAATTAAGCGTCTTCTTTAATTGTTAGGTTACCTTTCTTCTATATATACTTTCTTTTATATAATTAACGTTGTATAGCAGTTTTATTAGCTGTTTAAAGCTTAATAATCTAAGCGTATAATAGTACATTTTTATATATTATATATATAATACCCTTTATAAACTATTTAAACGCTTCTACTATTAAAGTAGATAAGCTATTTAGGTACTTTTAAACTCTTAATTAAATATACGCAGATTAAGACCTAAATTTAATAGGATTACTTAGTATTTTTAACTTCTAAGGGGTATCTTTAATTATAAAAGATATTAGTATATATAGTTAAACTTTAAGCTTTAATAGTACTATATCTAAGTCGAATAGAACTAGGCTAGCGCCTTAAAAGCTACCTAAGATATTACTCTTTATAATTACTATATTAAAAGCTACTTTAAAGTAGAGTAAAAACTCGATTTTTATAATATAGTTAATATAACTATATATTAGCTACTCGACTTAGCACCCGTACGCAGTTTTTAAAGGTAAGAAACAACCTATATCTAGTAGCTATAGTAGGTATAATAAATATAGAAGTATATAGAGAATAATAATATTCTTTTTCTTATAGAGCTATCTAAATTCAAATAAGTTATAGCTCTTATAGCTATTAAGAATTAGTAATTAATATATACTAATAGTATAATCCTTTATATATATATTAAAATACTTTAACTATTTAATACTAATATTATTTATTATCCAGCTATTATTAATAACCTATATAGCCTAGGTTAGTAGAATATTATCTTCTTTATACTATATAGAGAGGTAGTAGATACCTATAAAGATAATAAAAGATAGTATCGCCTATCCTATCGCGTTAATACCCTAGATAACTATAGTCTACTTATAATTACCTAGCTAGAGCTACTTTAGTTAATTCCGTTTCTTAGAGCTAGTAACTACTACTTCTATTAATATTACGTTTATTATAAAGCCTAATTTATTAAAGTTATATATATCTTTATTAATAATACTATACTTAGCCTTTATATTCTATATAAGGTAGAACCAGCCTCTTATAACCTTAGAATCCTTATATTTAGCTTTTAAATAGTTGTACTTTTAATTGAATTTAATCTTAAGTTTAAGCGTATATTTAATAAAGTTCTCTATTTAGTTCTTTCTAACCTAGCTAGTAGAGTATATAGCTAGTAGTAAATTAGCTATATTTTAATTAGTAGTAAGTTATAGTAGAAATCCTCTTATATCTAGATTTAATATATACTAAATAATTACCTACTCCTTAATCTTACTAAGCTTTATTAAATTAGGCTAGTAATCGCGTTATAAAGCTATTTTTTACCTTTATATACTAAGTATATTTTAGGAGATATTATAGATTAATATAAAGCAATATATAGTTAGTATTATATCTTATTAAAGAGTTTAGAGTATAAGCTATATTCTAGCTTCTTTCTAAATTAATTTTATAGTTATTAGTTATAGTATAATACTATAAAGTATAATTATCGTAATTTTAGTAGAATCTTAGTATTATAATTAGCTTACTTAGGTAATTAGCTTATTTATATAGTATATTATTATAGACGCTTATATATAGTTAGTTAATTATACTTTAGGTAGTTAACTCTATTACTATATACTATATATAAATATTAAAATATTATATAAAAAATAGAAATATCTATATTATATAGGTTTTTATAGGAGCTAGGTCTATACTATTATATAGGCTAGCCGAGTTAGTAAAACTTTCCTCTATTATAGTTAAGATAAGTTAGTTATATTCTAGCTAGTAGTTAATAGCTATTACTAACAGCTAGTTTAAATATTATAGTAAAGGTAGTATAAGTATAGAAGTATTATAATATTACTATAATAGTACCCTCCTTTAGTTATAAACTCTTATAAGTTAAGTCTTTATATTATATTTAGGTTATTTATAATTAAGTAGTAGTTATTAATACTAGTATTAGTTAAGGTTATAGGTATATTAATATAATTAGTTATTATTATATAATAGTACTATACTAGGGATTAGATTAGGTTACAGGTATATTAGTACAACTAATAGTCGATAGTAGTACTATATTAGAGATTAGGTTAGTTTAGTTTATATAGTAGTACTATACTAGAAATTAGGTCGGTTTAGTTTATATAGTAGTACTATACTAGAGATTAGTAGTAGTAGTATTACTAGTATTATATTAATATAGTATTATTATAAGCGTCTAGAAATATACTTAAATTAGACCCTAGCACTTAATTAAAAATCTAGATATAATATTATATTTAGGTCTTATTTATTTAGGTTTCTAGTATAGTAATCTTCTATAGTAGTTATCCTAGTAAAGTTACTAGCTAGGTACTATTCTAGGTTATAATAGCTAGTCTACTTAACTAGGTATTTATGCCGGCGTTTCTATTAATTGTAGTAGAGGTCTTCTATTTACTCGACGAGGTATTCTAGTTCTCTATTAATTTTAATAGGTTTAGGGTTATATACTTATTAATTAGATAAGTAGTTAGACAACTTAGGTACTAGCTATAATAGTAATATATAGAATATAGGATATATTTTAGCCGATTTAAGTAGCTTTAATCTATAAGTGTATAAGGATACTTTTATAATAACCTTATAAAGGCTTATATTTTTCTAGTTAAACTTTTTCAACGGTCTTTATATATATATATTTCTAGCGTCTAATTAGACTAGACTATTAACTTAGTAGTTAGAGGCTAGTACGCGCTTATAGTTAGTATACTTTTATTAGAACGCTTATATCTAGGTAAGTTCTTTTCTAATATACTTTATAATATCCTTTATCTTATTAACTAGTCTATTAGCTTTTTAAGCTATTAGGGACTATTTTAATAGTTAATAGATTTTTATAGGCAGCTCGAAGCCTATTTAAGAGTACTAGCTAAAGTCGGCTAGAAATAAGGAGACTTTTATTAATTCGGATACTATATTATTCGCTTTAAACTGTACTATTAGTAGCTATTTAACCTAGTTATCTTATTTGTAGCTAGTATAGGCTTAAAGAACTTGTTCTATTACTATATTCGTATTCTCTATCGAACTATTAGTCTTTAAATAGAAGTTAGTTAATATACGCGTGTTAATTTATAGCTGTTTATAAAGTTTTTAGTAGAAGGTAGAGATAAACTATATTTTATAGTCGGATATAATAGTATATAATAGTTTATAGTAAACTTATATTATTATAGATACCCTTATAGGAATTCCTATACTAGACCTAATCGAGATTTAAAACTCTATATAGTTAGAAGAATAAGACTAACGTAAGATATATAATATATTTAGTAGTTTAGTTAACTAAGTAACTAAATATACTTAGTCGCTTAGTTAGCTAAGTAACTAAATAGGAAAGAATAGTAAGAGAACTAAATTATATTTAATAACCTTACAACTCTAACCTTTATAGCTCTTTATAGTTAACTTAAATATCCTTTATATACCCTACTTATATACTTCTATTATAAGTCTATAAGAATAATTCCCCTCTTATAGTACGTAATTACTCTTAGTTATTATTGTAACGGCGTAGGTAAGATAATAGGTCCGAATGCGGCACAAATCTACTTAGAAGTATATAAGAGTATATAGGGGTTTAGAGACCTAGGAATTCTATTAACACCTATAGGCCTTATACGAAAGGATATAGAAGAACTACTAAGCTACTTATAAGGGAGTATACAACTATATACGGAAGGGAAAAGGGGTAGAACTAGGGGTAGGATAAGATAAGCGAAAAGCTTTAGGATAAAGTTATATATAAAGCTTTTCGTGGAACGATTTCTTTGTATTATTATACTACCCCCCTCCTCGTAGGCTAATAGTCCCTATTTATACTGGTTTAGGAGGGAATCGGGGCTATTATAGATAGGTTCTAGTATAAAGAAATTTCTTTAAGGAGGTATTTACTAGTAAGAGCTAATACGCGCGGT
>ML986993.1:0-12958 GCA_010094045.1 Lojkania enalia | reverse complement strand
ATTAAATATGTTGCGTAAAAGGGATGTAGCTAAGCGTTACAGTCTTTCGCTCCCCAGACGTGACTGATGAAAATATGCTTTATCGCTTACCACCGATCGACAATCGAACACAAAGAATAATTCTACCAGAAGACCGCATCTGTAAGGAAACTCAAAGGACTCGGAACCAAACGATGGGGAGTCCAATGCTTTCGGCACGAACAAATGATACAATCCTACTCCTATACTTAGAGAATGGCCATGTAACTAGGCTTGATGACGATCGCGCTCACAATGCCTCAGGAAAAATACATATATATGGTACGTTGAGCCCTTCTCCAAATGATACGTTGCAGGATGTCCAGCGACATAGTGAATTACATGGCCATCGAGGTAGGTTGTCTACAGCTAATTTTGACGATGGCCATTGCTATGAAGACAATGGCACGCCAATAGCTTTGCAGAGGAAGGCTTTACCACAAAGACCGCATCTTGAGGATGGCGAGGGAAGTAATCTCTGGTGCACTTGCCGTTTTCGTCTTCCAGCTCTGGTTTCTGGAAGTATCTATACTATCTATTGGGTGTGGGACTTCAGTGGGCTGGACTTTATCGAGATTTACACGACATGTTTAGACGTTCACATTATAGCGTAGAAGATACAGGATTACTATATAAGGTGCCTCAAGCAGAAACTGTTTTCATTTAATATTCGGTCTCTCTAATTGCTACATACTCTAGCTTTTCATCAATTTCTAGTACTATTTAGATACGAGTTCTTCTAAATAAATAAAAGTAGTCTTACTATCACATATTAGTGTTAATCTATCTATATTTCTATAAGATCTTAATTAGAAACTAAGTTTGTACAAATATAAGTATAGCTTACATAGTCTTAATTGTGTCTGTTTTATCTAGTAGATGATTTAACCAATTAGACTTATTTTTAATTGCTGTAAGAAATCTATCTAGATTTCGAAAATCCTTCTGAGTTTGCTGTTTAAGGGGCTGAGAAATAATATTATCTGTTGAGTAAATCTGCTCTTGTTTAAGAGCTAAGGAGCATGTATATAAGATACAGTAACAGGCTATAGTTAGAATATAGTATACGTTGTAAAGAAATCCTAAAAGAAGATAATATAGGCCTAAGATTATAAATATTTAAACTAATTACTTCTATAAAAAAACTTATTATTTATTTGTATCTGGATAAGATTTAGAAATTGAAAATTAAGAATTTAAATTTGGGTTTTAAGAAATAAAAAGTGAATATTTTAACACCAATTTTAAATTTTAAAAAGAGGTTTAACTCTTTTAGTAAAATATCCGATTCTAAATTAAAGAAGAATATAAAGAGAGAATACCCCATATTAGAGAATATAGAGTAGCAGATACGTGCAAACATGAAAGCTCCAATCCAACTAGGCGTAGATGCACGTAAAAAGGCAAGAAGAGCTGCTAATAATAATTTTCAAAAGCGTTTTAAATCCCTTGAAAGAAAATTTAGTCAATTATGGCTTCACTTTAATACAGATGTCTATTTCCTAGCGCATCGAAATGGCCGATTCTACATCTTTTCTTCTAAAGAGGAGGAAACCTGGCCTCTAAGCCCAGAAAAGCTGGTATAGAAGTATTGTTCTACCTTATATAATATAGTATTAACTTAACCTAGGAAAAATTGTACCCTCTACTAATAACTAAAACTCCTATAAACTTTAATAATCCTAGTTCTACGCGTAAGGAGGGGAGATTAGAGGGAACTACTTCCTATATAAAGGCACCTTCAGAGTCTAGTTTGGATGGTAGAAAAGTTGATAGGCAGAGTTAGTCTAATAGTAAGTTAGAGCAGTTGGCGTATTTAATACCTCTAGTAACGTCAATCACTGCTAGTCGAGGAATACTACCGAGAAATTTGAGGGGTATTTTAACTTTAAACAAATCAAATCTGTTACGGCTAAGTTATTTACAGTTAGCCCCTTGGCAGGTCTAGGGATATATATGTAGCATGTCTCGCATTTCTAGTTAATAGACACAGTTTTTCCAACCCTCATCAGAGCCAGCCAGCTCTGACAAAATTCTATATATACATTAATAATTGTTCTAGTCTTATAGAGGTTCGATTCTGCAGCTATCTCTAAATATCTAACTTAGGTACCTTTTAATCTAAAAATTACGTGCGCATTATTACCTTCTTGTCTAATCCGTATAGCTACTTTCGTGGGAAAATAATAAATGCTCACCATAGAACCACCATTAAGCTCTTACCACGTATAATACATACAAAATGGCTACACCTAAGCATTAAAGCACTATTAAAATAATAGGGAGTTAATACCTGTGAAGGTCCTGGCCTGTAGCTCGGTCCCGTTCCTGCGATGCTATGATAGCAGTTGCCCTTATGCGACCCTGCACCTGCCTGGACTAAAGTAAGCGAATAACATATATCTCACCACCGTGTACCTTCTCTTCTCTTTCTCTAGCTTTAATAATAATGGATTCTCATCGTGTCTGATCCCATTGTGTCCTCAGACCTTCTCAATACCAGCCTTATAGCTGCTATCGCGCGCAAAATTTATGCAAATTAGCCACCCCGGTTAGTACTTCTAGGCAAAGCTGTCACATGTTTCTATTATCCTATTATAATTTAGTTGGTCTGTTTTCAGGCCTATATAGTCTCGCCATTGCTAGCCTCTAGCTAAGCACGCCACTTGCCCTCAATACATCAATATTTACCTTAGCAATTGATGCTGCCTGATACGCGATAAAAGTAGGTCCATTTCTAGCTAGCGCGAAACAAATTTCTTGTCGGTTCCTGGCCTTGCGCTTGTCAGCGTTTCAGTTCGACCAGTAGTAATTTAATAGACGTTAATATTATAAAGCTAGACTATCTTAGTAGTCTCTTTAGATACGCTCATAGTAGTATCCGTATTAAGCCTTTCTCAACTTATTGTCCAGCCCGTCAACGGATTTAAAATATAATCTCGCTTCTCGGTATTAGAAATTATAAATGATACGAAAATATAATAGTTATTAGGATGTGTATAGAGTTTAAGTGGTGTAAAGTTAAAGTACTCCTCATTCTTTATTATAGTGGGTTTCTCGCTCTGCAGAGATTCCTCTTCAAGGTAATATATGACAAAGTTCCAAGCATAATCTAGATAGAGTTATATAGTTTTAGTACAATATCCTAAGAGGTATATAAACATGGAGTGTCCTCAAGTTCAACATTTGCTATACATAGATTATATTCCCAAGAGGCTGCATCTGCATCTCTATTACCGTTTACTTCTTCTGATTCTCCCTCTGATCCTGCTTCTGACCCTTCCTTTGAGAGGCGAGATAACTTTCTCTTGAGCACTCGTATCTGCTTATCCATTGGTGCAGCTGCGTCAAGACGGAAGGTAGGCTGGCTAAATGTCTAATATAGAAGTCAGTAGGACGCATAACTAGGTGTGTTAACCTTACATATGCGTTTGATTCTTGTAACTGCTTTTTTAGAGTGATATTCTCAGAATTCAGGCGTGAATACTCTTCCGAACACGCGTGAAGTGCTGTTGTCAAGCTATTGTATGCAACGTTCCACCTATGGCAGTCATCCATCAATTGTTTCGCCTGTTGGGCAGCTTCGATACGTCGATTTTCCGTAGCATGTAGCATTTCCCGCGTGATATTGTGTGATTCTATCTCGGTCCGAAGAAGGGTAGCAATGGCAGAAGACTGATCCGTGCAGGGAGGGAGTAGCCACATCGTACTAGTGCTCTGAACGACTTGTGAGGGCCATCGAGTATTAAGGGCGACCAAATTCTGCGGTTGAGCCGGCTCGGGGGCGGTAGTGAAAGGTGAGACTGCTGGTTCGGCACCCCTATTCGGATGCTCTAGAAATAGAGTCGGCTCAAAGCCCGTCTCATGTTCCTCTTTGATGGCCGGTTGGGACATATTTGGCGAAAAGGGAATGCAAGACATTTGTGACATTTTGAACGAAACACTAGTAATTAGACCGAGAAGGCAAGGAAAATTATTGGATTCTTCTATAGTACGGTAATTAGAGTAGACGCTTATGTTTTAGAATTAAAGGCGAAAATAAGTGCAAATATGGCTTCGCTACACTCTTGGTCGTAGAATTCTTTATCTAATCCATTCTGCATAAAACAGAGTAAATACCCAAAACACTTTCCTCTATTCTCAACTCCTAGATCTTATTTTCGCATGTAAAACCGCGCCATAGTTCTTTAATTTTTAAACTATTATATAATTTTGGAATTTTGTTTTCTGTTTCTCATTTTCCATTTTTCATTTTCTGTTTTCCAGATCCTAATTTGAAACCTGTGCCTCTCCTATTTACTAAGCACATTTAACCTCAAAGTGAGCAATTAATGTCAACAACCTATTGCGTTCCTTCAGAAGTATCTGATATCGGAAGCGCATAGTAATAAGTCAACCTTAGCGATGGCCAACCGCCCCAAATTGTCCGTACACCCGCAAGCTACTGATACCTTCATCCGCATCCCACGACCACAAAGAGTGCTGGACCTATCGCGACCGCTCGTACCTACTAAATCGTCCTTATTAGAAGCACACTTACAAGGCGAGTCGCCCACGGATACTAATACTATTGGTACCAAAGATGCATCCATTCCCACGACTTTTGATGCCAATAAAGAGCCTCTCCAGGCGTCATTTTTCCCTTTGCAAGCGATAAACATTAAATCGTCCCAAAAAAGACCGCGAGACAATCTAAAAAGTCTAGAGAACCTTGGAAGATTTACCCAGGATACCGTTGAATGGGCTGTGCAAACACGAAGAGGTCATTCTAGCCTCATAATGGTAAAGAAGCTCGACCGAGTCGTAGGTATAAAAGAGGAGAAGGTTCTCGAGCAAATAAATCACAAGAATATTATACATTTGAACTACGTTCTTGAAGATGCAGATTCCCTTTTTCTCGGGTTCGAATATTGTCGAGTTACCCTTAGGGAAATACTCCATGTTCATTTAAGGCTCGAAGAGCTTCACCTACAATATATTGCACGTTCTGTAAGTTTTTAATTACTAAAATGTTACATTAGCTAATAAAAAGATCTTCGGAGCTTTAATTTATCTCGGCGGTCTTGGAATAGTGCACCATAACGTCGGACTGCGGACAATCCGAGTTGTCGGCCATGATTTGCGGGTCGTACTATGTGAGTATTATTTAGATAACAAGGCCATCACTAATGCGAATAGCCGGCTTCGATTCTGCGACGCAAAATGCATCAATGCAGTACTCTAATACTGATATAGTGGACCTAGGTTTTGTTCTTTTGGACTGCATGGAAGGCCATCCTCAGTCTGCTGAAAAGAAACGGGTTCGATATATCGAGGAACAGAGAGCTATGAATAAAGTGTTTGGACTCTCTCTACCGGAGCGCTGGAGTGGCTGTAAACAGCTGATTGACTGTCTGGATGACATTTTCAGCGAGAATCGACCGATAGATGTAAAGATGCTGAAGCCGGTAAGATGTGCACAGTGTGACAGTGATCAATCCAGAAAACTTACTCGACTAGCATCAATTTTTTGCTTCACAGTCACAAGATGCCGCATGCCTACGACCGTTTGTTGAACTAGTCACTTTAGAGTGCTACACTCAATGGGTGCCAGGGATATAGAGCGTTGGGAACTTGGTGTGAATTTTGAGTCCAATTTGAACAAGTCTGCATTACCTCCTATTCCACTCTCATATTTCTAGAGCCTCTAATTATATAAGATTCATATGTAGCAATATGATTAGTCAAGGATGTTCGCTTCCCCCACACTTATTAGCCTATAGTGTATTATAGTGATTCGTTTAACCACCATGCATTCTATAACCTAAGGTGCATCCCTGCGTAGCGGGACGCACGGTATGGCGGGACAAATAAGGGGTACTTTGACTTTCAGCAACTACAAAGCTTATACGCACAACGAATATTGCCATAATTCTACAAAAATAATCAGCTGCAGCTAATTCTGAATGCTAATATTCCACTTTGCGTAAAAATTACGTTTGTATCGTCGCTTCCGCACCTGATTTGTATAGCGCTTTATGTCATAGTATAACAGACTTCTCTCCTTACAGCGCCAACCTTAAGCCTTTTTCGCTCTGAATTTGCCTAGAACACCTTATCCTACCTCGCTACCTCCCTCTGATACCAGGAAGCCACCATCAGCCCTATGCGCACTGCGGGGCGCGATTTCATGCAGCACCGTCCTGTCGATTGGTACTTCTGGCGGAAGCGAACCACTGATCTGGGCTAATGCGCGATGACCCCACACGTCTTACCTTATACACCGGCGGGTATTTTACCGAAGAGTGTGTGGCTGTGCACATTACATAAGTGTTCGGATTATTATTAAATCCGACTGGATTGGGAACAGTGATAAGGCAAGGCCGGTGCTTGTTTCGTCAGCCTCGATATAGCAAACCCCCACACACCTCGAGATGCAGTCCAACGCACAGCGATGCCTACTATCACGCCGCCCCTAAGTGCTAATATCCGCCGTTGTCCCTTCCGCAGACCGATGGGACCACCCGATCGAGCCTCCACGCCCTCGTGCTTTTCGAGTCCACCGGCGTGCCGATTACTAGACCAAGCCGCAGCGGGCGCTAGTCTCGGCTCGTTGAAGGGAAATACAATGTGATGGGAAGGAGTTGAACTAGAGTGCGGCGGGCCTGACAATCGAAGCCTGCGCTTCGGCTTGTGGTTCAACTGAGCGTTACCGGCGGAACGCCGCCGTTGTAAGCACAAACGAAGGTGGAAAGGCTCTGCATGTCTTGGTCGTACAGCTGTCGTACGGCCAAACACCCAGCGGCTCCTTACATGTGCATTACAATCTCTAGGGCCGTGGAGGTGTGTTGCAGTTTGACGTCCGATGGCCTCGAGGCATCTGGATCGTCCATGTTTGTGAGGGAGGAATACTAGGAGAGATGTAGTAGTGGCCATGCTCGGCAAGACTATTCAGAGCTACACACAGCACTCTCCTCGTCAGCTATATGTACAAACCATCGCCTCCGGCGCAAGGGTATGTCCAGTGCGGCTCGGCCGTCCTCCCTGCTCGTGGTGGCAAACTGTAGAGAGCTTTGGGAGCGCCGCCACCTTTCCTGCTGCCGAGTCTCACACAGAAACTTTAACCGTACCTTAGCTGAACCTTTCTCCAAGCCGCCCTGGTGATACAGAAGGGCTTGCTGCTCTTAAGCACTCCTTGTTAAAGAACGAAACTACATAACCGAAATCTTCAGTGCCGTGATGGATAACTCCTAAGAAATCAAGCCTTGTTTACATGACTGCATGGAGAGTACATTTGCGTTCGTCTGCATACAACTGTTCGCGGACATCCTCAGGCAAGTCGTCATGAGTTCGTAGTTCACCATCACGCTCAACATACTTAATGAGACTTCTGGGACGGTGTGTCTTCAGTTTGTGAGGGGGAGGGTCTGGATTTGCCTGGACTATTAGAGATTTTATAATGTAACGCCTACCTGCCTCCTAGTCATTTTCTGGAGGATAGGAAGTAGCAGGCATAGGGTTGAAATTAGCGAGCTGTAACGAGCATATATACTATCTTATTCCCAGACATGCCATTCGGTATATCGTATCCTTTTGGATCAAGCATGGCTCAGTGGGAATAGGGTTGAGTCGTGACACGAGCCGCATAATCCTCAGCCTTTACTAAGAAACAATTGCACAAAACAGCGAAGCGGTCAGCAGGGCATTACTCCAGAATGAAGTTCGTAAGGCTTTCTTAGCTGCACCAAAGTTGTCTATCAGATTCAACCCGCCAATCTCAAAATAATGTCAACCAAATCTAGCTCCAATCTGTATCTGAGCTTGTGGGATCAGCCATACTTTCAGCTCCGCTCCTTACGTCAGTCTTTGGGATCCAGTAGAGCTCCAGCCGTCCCCGGAGGACGACGCGGCGGGCTGCATAGAGGGGTTCCTTGCGAGCACTAGATGAAAAGACAAACCTTCACCCTGTTTGAAGATGGAGGCGTACAGGTCAGCCTGCTGATTCTGGTAAAAGAGAACGAGCTCTTCCGGAGATGTGGGCAACAATACGGCGGTAATGCCGCTCTTGGGTGTCGTGTTTTGTGCCGACACAATCGAGACAGGTCCTGTCAAGGCGCCGTTGCTGTCGACCGAGACCCTCTGAATTTGGTTGTCATCGGATGTATAGAAACAGTGAGCGATGCTTCCGTCATCGACGGCGGCGAGGGCGCTGTGGGGAGAGAGCTTGGTATTTTGGAAGCCTTGGTTGATTGCTGAGAACGATGTCAGAGAGATGTAACAGTTTAGAGTACTTGGGTGAAGCCCAATGGAACGGCATACCATTGTTCTGCGAGGACGCTAGCCCAAGGTTGTCAAATTGGAAAAAGAGAACGCCGAGGTTGCCACCGCCGGCGATGTTGATACCTGCCTCTGGCTTGACGGCTGCGAGAGATGTGCCGAAAAGAGGAGGATCAGTCAGGTCCGGTTGGCCGTTCTTCCACCCATGAGGGGAGTAGTTGACCGATTTGATATCCGCAGTCATGTCGGAGGTCTGGTAGTAGAGGCAGAGAAAGTTTACGTCGTATTGATTCACCAACGTAACCGCCGCGAGTTTGGAGTATTGAGCGCATTGGGTGGGCAAGGTGTCATGAAGAGTGCCATAGTTCCATGCACCATTGCTGAAGTACACATCACGAAGAGTATTTTTGTCGTCGACATAAAACAAGTACTGCGGTGCAGGTGAGAAATCATTCTAGTAGACATGGAGTGCAAATCAGGGCCACTGACCTTGTTACCCCGGTAGGTTGACGCCGCCAGAGGAGTGAACAGTTTAGCAGCCTTCGGATTGGAAGCACCATTGATGAGTCTCGCGGCCAAACTGATGAGCGCTGGGGCCGAGTAAGAGCCAGTCGAGGAGGGGCGAGAGATTTCCGCCAATCCACCGTCTGCTGTCTGGAAATACAGGTATAAGCCCTGTCCAATGCTCGTCGCGGCGAGTGAGGTATCGACAAGATTGTGAGTAGCCATGGCTGAGTTCGCTTGTACTGATATTTCGTTATCAACTTTGGAATTGGAGGTGGAAAGATTTGGTCTCCCTCTGCATCATACACTGAAAGGCGCCTAATGAGTCATGCAGCAGGCCAGTGTGCCATAGACAAACAAAAGCACTGGTGGGGACTTATCCCCTGCACGGTCGACAACTTGTGCAGTGAAAATGTGATTGGCTCGCTAGGCTAAGCGAGCTCATCTAAACCAATCACATTTCGCCTCAGGGTGTCGATCGTGCAAGGGGTAGGAAAATTTTCAGAACCTATCAGATACTCGGAGCTAGACACGTTCCAAAATAGACAAAGTAGACTACAGAGGCGATAACATTCTCATTCACTTTGTGAATTTCCTTTGGATTCCTAATACACTGTCTTCGCAGTTAGCGGATCTTCCATCTACGATTGACCATGTCTTCGAGCAACGTACCCTCCACAAACACTTGGTCCAACTGCATTGGCCAACAAACTTGTCACCCAAAGTACCTCCTCTATCCCACTAGTTTGCAAGATCTTATCGATGCTATTCGGCTGGGTCGAAAAGAAAACTTGAAAGTTCGTGCTGTCGGATCTGGTCATTCCTTCTCGGATGTAGCCCCGACAGATGATATCCTCCTGGATCCCCATGGTATGAACCAAGTCTTGAAGGTTGATGCCTCATTGCTCCGGGACCCGTTAAAGGAGTCTTCGCTCTTTGCAGTCCAAAGCGGCATCACAATCAGGGAGCTGAACCTCGCACTGGACAAGGCAGGCAAAGCACTAATCAATATAGGGGCATACGACGGGCAGACACTTGCAGGCGCAATCTCAACCGGGACTCACGGTAAAGGCATCACGCTGGGTCCAATGGCGAGCAGTGTTCGGTCTCTTGTCGTCGTCAGTGAGACCGGAGACGTGTATCAATATGAGCCATCGAACGGGATAACTGATCAGGACAAGTTTGCGACTGACGCAGCCAAGGCCGGCATGACGCTCAAGCAAGACGACGACTTCTTCCAGTCAGTCGTCGTGTGTATGGGGTGCATGGGGCTCATATACTCCTATATCATCGAGGTGGTGCCCACGTACTTCCTTATCGAGAACAGGACGGTCAGTTCCTGGGAGAACGTCAAAACTGAACTAGCCATGACGAAAGGGGGATTACTTCCTGAAGTGCTCACATATAACCGCCACTATGAGGTTGACATCAACCCCTATGCTATCAAGGGCGTACACCACTGCATCGTCCAAACCACAAACGAGGTCAAGACCACGCACGCTTCCGGCAGCCGCGGCTTCAAGAACTGGTTAGCTGGCCTCCTGGCCAGCTGGCCCGTAGCGGAAGATGTTCTCGTCGACATTCTCAACGAGTTCCCAAAAGCCAGTCCGTGGATTGTCGGCAACGCCCTTTCCACCCTTGTCGACGTCAATTACATCGACAAGAGCTACGTCGTGCTGAATATCGGCAAGGTCAACAACATCAAAGGCTTGGCCATGGAGCTTTCGTTCCCGGTCGATGAGAACCTCGTCAATTCCATCGACAACCTCTTCGCAATTTTCGCCGATGAGGCGAGCGCCAAGAGATGGTACCTTGCTGGGCCGATCGCTCTCCGTTTTGTCGCACCATCGCAGGCATATCTTGCTCCTCAGGAAGGGAGACCTACCTGCATGGTGGAGTTGGACATGATCTATGGTGTGATGACTGGGGGTGACTTGTTGAAGAGTGTTACACAGAGAGTTATTTCGGGAAATCCTGCTGTCAGAGTTCATTGGGGGCTGGATCTAGACACTGTAACTGGAAGGCAGGTCCAGATGCGATATGGGAAATATAGCAAGTGGTTGGCTGTGTATCGGCAATTAAACTCGACGGGGATGTTCAATAGTGTGTTTACTGACCGACTGGGGATCTCGGTGGACCCTAATTCCAACACTGCGAAGCTGACCTAGCATAGTTATCGGATGCTGACTATACAAGTCGCGCGGGATACAAATAAAAGTGATTCTTGCTGGAGAGCTTCGCATGTTTGAACCATCCAGACGCAGTTGAAAGACATAGCCAATCCATAGCACGGTTTGATGCTTCAAGGAAATCTAGTGGGAACTCCTGAAGCGGTATCATATGAATCGATAAACTCAAATGCTGACAAGGCAGAATTCTCATTTATTCTCTTCCCCTCCAGTGACAGAGGGAACAACTAACGTCGGCCAGAACCTAGTCACTGGGACGCAGCAGAGTGCTTCTCCACCGTGGTCTGAGATATCATCTGAGACAGAACATGATGGTGTGTGGAATCCATATCCCTCGCCCCAAGATCAGTTTGACGTCAGACCTTTAAGTCACAGTAGTAGATCTCCTGACTGCGACGTGCCATTTTGATAGTATGAAGCCTTCACTGGTAAGCTGCTCTAGAATCTTGCTGTTATTGAAACTCTCATTGAAGTAGAGTTGGTTCAACCGTTTAAGTTGGCTTATATCCCACTCGTCGAATCGCCTGTACAATATCCTTTCACTGACTTTCACTCCAAAATCCTCTTGCAACATCTCCGCAACTCTCTTCACCGTTGTGCCTCCCATTATCTGCTCAACGATGTATTCCCTATGTGGCTCCAGGCGCAGAGCTTTTCTTCCACCCACAGTACACCCTTGAAGACTGTTGCACGTGATGCTGGACTTTCACCTTCCAGTGACTTATGAGGACTAGCTCCTGCCTCTGTGACTCACTAGGGTTAGCACATGATCCTATAACGCAATAGGACTAGCGCCTATCTCGTGTATATATAGTTAGCTAGCCCGGAGCTCTCTTGAGCTCCTTAGACCTTACACCTCTGCTCAATCTACTCAGTTTAGCTCTCGCAACCTAATTGATGCCTCCTAGACTCTCTATCTGACTTCGCGATAAAGACTTCAGTTTGAATCAACTATATCTAGTAATGTTTCGTCTTCTGCGCTAACCTGTGGACGGACGAAGGGGATAGCAATTTATGATTTACTACCTAAGATTCGTTGGGAAGTTCTTCATGTCTAAGGAAATGCTTTACCACATATAGTGTACAACTAGCGACTGCATGTGCATGCCAAAGGCTCTTCGATGTTGACGATATGTAATGTGTTATCGTCACAAACTTACCACGTATCGCCCGGCTCGCTGCTTGTTGCATAGACGAATCTACATCTTGTCAATGTCGCTTAGGTCCGCACTACGTGGTTTTCACTCACACTTTGCACTTCGCATCTGGGGCGTCCTTTAAGAGTGCATCCGCGGCCAGGCCTTGTCTCACAACAACCTCTCTGGTCACCCGCTCCAGCTCATCTGAATCAAATCGCCCTTGGACCTGGCCCTTGATCGTCACGCGGTGTCTCTGTTTCTGGAAGATCCTGTCCGACAGCGACACATGTATCAGTGCACTCGTCGACCGTTATGCGCAGCTCCGGGTTAACAATTTCCATTAGCTGCTTCACGATCTGAAGCGTCGACAGGCCGCGAATGCCGCCACCATCGCGGGCGAGCAGAGGTCGTTTTCGGGCATGGCGGGGAAGGCCAGCGCGAGCGCGACAGCTCGGCGAAGCAGCCAGCTTTTAATGAGGAATATGCTGCAGTGATTTCATGACTCTGCGAGGCTAAGGAGCCGCTCGAGCTAGTGTGATGATCCATCTTCAGCTCGACAAGGGCTGAGGATGTAGGTGGCACATTTGCGGTTGCCAAGCCCTTCTGTATCACCAGGGCGGCTTGGAGAAAGGTTCAGCCAAGGTAGGGTTAAAGTTTCTGTGTGAGACTCGGCAGCAGGAAAGGTGGCGGCGCTCCCAAAGCTCTCTACAGTTTGCCACCACGAGCAGGGAGGACGGCCGAGCCGCACTGGACATACCCTTGCGCCGGAGGCGGTACTGCGAGCCGATAGCTAAGCATGAGGTAAAAGCAGCCGTCTTTAGAGCAAACCCAGACAAGGCGCCAGGAAGAGAC
>ML986992.1:0-13070 GCA_010094045.1 Lojkania enalia | reverse complement strand
TTTTAATATTAGCCTTTATAGTTTTCTAAGCTATATATATATAAGTTACTAGAGCTAAAGTGTCCTTATAATTTAATTTATCTATTATAGTAATAGGATTAACAGAATATTTTTAATCCTAACTCTAATAGAGTTTAAATCTATATAGGATCTAATATAGGAATATTCTAATAGTTATATAAAGTAGAGTTGCTTATACTCGGTCGATTATAAGTAATAGAGAACTCTAGTTATCTTAATAGAAGGATATGAAAGAGCGTAGTCTCTAATTAATATATTTATTTATAATTTCTATCTATCTATTAGTCTTTTTATAATAAGTAGTAGATAGTTTAATCTTTATATCTAAGATATAGTAGAATTTAAACTAGAAACTAGATATAAACTAAGGTCTTTAGTCTAAAATAATAGTTTTAGATATATAGCTAAAGCGGTATATCTATTAAATAAATAATTCGGCTATTCCCTATACGTTAATTATATAATAGTAGAGAATAGATACTACTTATTTAAATAGGTAATCGATTACTACTATAATCTAATTATATCTAGATTTATCTATAGGGAAATTCTTAAAGTTAATATATAGGTACTATATTACTTAATTTAATATAGAAAGTAGGTAGATAAAACCTAGAGTTTAGGTTTATATTAGATAAGCTTTATAGTATAAGATATAATTCTATATATATCGTTTGTAAGTAGCCTCTATACCCTTCTAATAGTACTTCTAGGATAGTAACTAATAGGTTTTAGTAGCGTTTAGATATGTAGAGGATACTTAATTATAAGCCTCTTATATAAGTTATATATAAAGGCCTAAATCTAATAGAATATATAAATAATTATTGTAAAGAAGTAGTCTATTCTCTATCTAATACTTATAGAATAAAAGAGTACGTTCCTATATAAAGGAGGCTTAGTTTTTTTATAGTAATATATTAATTAACTCTAAAGAGTCTAATAATATAATCTACTCCTAGCCTTTAATAACGTTTAATATAGCTGCTTAAGTTGTTATTTAAGTAATATAAAACTAGACTAATTCGGTATTAATTTAGGGGTGAAGTTAATACAGTCTAAATAGGACTCTTAACTAGTTATTAGTTTAAACTACTTTTAAGTTTTCTATATCTTATTTATAATAACTAAAGATATCTACTCTAGTATTATTCTTACTTAAAGTATACTCGATTCGGAACTAATATTAAACTAATTCCTCGGTCTAATAAACTTAATAAGTATTAAGTACCTTTATAGTTATAAAATATTTAAGTAAATAATAATCGGTATATACTAGAGTTCTAGTAGCTACTAAAGTAAGTTCTACCCTCTATTACTTAAATATAGTAATAATTGCGAACAGTTCCTTATTATAGATCTTCTAGTTTAGTTCTAAACTAGAGAGAACTTTATTATAGAATATTATAGAGTACTATTTTCCGTTAGAATATTTCTATAATAGTACTCCTATAACTACTCTATTAGAAGTGTTAGTTTCCATTTTTATTTCTAATATAGGGTTAAAGTAGTAGAGTATAGGTATACTTAATAGGGCTAACTTTAATTTCTTAAAAGTAATATTATATTCTAAAATCTATATAAAAAGGGTTATAGAGTTCTATAGTATAATAATTAGCTTTATAATACGCGAGAATTCCGGTATAAACTATTAATAGAATCTAGTAAAACCTAAAAAGGATTTTACACCTATTATAGTAGTAGATAGCTACTAGTTATATAGTACTTCTACCTTCTCTAGATTAACCTTAAAGCTTTTATTTAAGAGGATATAGTTAAAGTATTTAGTTTAGGTAATATAGAATTCGCTCTTCTTAATATTAACTTATAACTCTACTTAATATAATCTCTTAAGAACTTTCTTAACGTAGATAGTATATATTACCTCGTCTTCTAAGTAGA
Source organism: Lojkania enalia (assembly GCA_010094045.1). Taxonomy (NCBI): domain Eukaryota; kingdom Fungi; phylum Ascomycota; class Dothideomycetes; order Pleosporales; genus Lojkania; species Lojkania enalia. Next base: position 11,147 of record ML986992.1, on the reverse strand, counting down.
TAAGGATGTTATCTAGGTAAGTGATATAGAAGTTATCTAGGTAGTTGATTAGTATGTTATTTATATAGTGCTAGTAAGTTGCTAGGCTGTTATATAATCTAAAAGGTAGAACTTTATACTTATAGGTTCTGTATCGAGTTTAAAAGGTAGTATATTCTTTAGAACTAGGGTTTATTCTAATCTTATTAAAAGCTATATAAATATTAAACTTAGTAAAAATTACTACTTTAGTAGGTCTAGATAGAAGTTTATCTATATATAATATTAGATATATATTTTTATAGATAAGAGTATTAAGTTTATAATAATCTATATAGATATATAGATTACTATTAGATTTATAAACGTAAAGGATTAGAGATATAAAAGAGCTCTAACTCTACTTAATATACTTATACCGTAGATTATCTATAATATACTTTTTAGTTGCTTCTAGCTTCTTAATATTCTACTTATATAACGGGCTGTAACTATTAGGGAGAGGTTCTATAAGGATAATTTTATAATTATAAGAGTAGTATTCTAATAATTAATAAGCTGTAGTTTTACTAAATATATTCTAATATTTATAGTATTTAGATAATAATCTAAGATTTACTAGTACTTCGTTTTCAGCCTTATCTTCTAACTTTAGGGCTTATTTATCTTTAATCAGCCGTTTAATTTTATATAGAGATATAGAAAAAAACTCGTTCTCTTTTCTCTTTATATTAAAGTAGAAAGTATTAGCTAAAATAAGAGCGATAATAGAAGAATAGACTTTCTTTAGATTAGGTTTAGACTTTATTATATATAGGCGTATAGGAGCTTTAAACTTATTTAGACTATAAGTTATAGAAGACTAATATAGTTTTAGTAGTTTTAGTAGACCTTTAATATAATAGATAGTCGGACTATAGGACTATTAATACTAGTCCTTTTTCTATAGAGCGTCGCGTTGCTAGATATTTAACTCTACCTCTTTATTATATACTAGCTAAGTTAATTATATAAGAAGAGGAGGTAAAGAATTATAAGTAGTAGGATATTTAAAGGGTTATATAATCCAATTCTTATCCGTATCTAGCTAGAGTTAAAAATAATATAACTATTTAATACTAATAATATAATCCTAAATATTTAGATCTATAATAATAAATAGATAGTTTTAGATAGTTCTTTTATTAATTCGCAGGTATAAGTAGATATATTAATTAATTAAGGTTTAGATTTAGTTCTAAAAACTTTTAATAGTAATTTTAAAGGGTAAGTACTATATTAATATATATAGAGCTTAGGAGAGTAATCTAGCTACTATAGAATTAAGGAATAGGAAGTTTTAGGTACTTGTATTAATAAGGGCGTTTAGTTGTATACTAATACCTTTTAAATATAGAATAGTAGGGATTTAAAAGTACTTTTCTCTAAATAAATACGATAAATTAATATTTAATAAATTATACTTACTTAAATCTAGAATAGAGAGTTTTTTTAGGCGTCTCTATTTCCCACCTAAGAACTATCTAAATGGTACTTATTTGCATCTAAAAATTCTTCTTCCTTAATCTTCTCTTATTTAACCTCTATCTCTTATATTTTAAGGACTATATATTTATTTACAAAGTATTTTAGTTTACTATAGTTATAGTAATTATCTAGAGTTGTATACCTTTTAGATATAGAAGTCTTACTAGGTTATTAGAAAGTAATTGTAGTAGAATAAAGTATTAATACTAGAGTAGATTAGGGTAGTATTAGATTGTAGGTTACCTTAAATAAACTCTTAGAAACCTTCTAGTACTAATCCGAATTTATTTTAGCTACAACCTATAAGCTAATAGTTTATTCTAGAAGGTTAGAAATACTTCTCCTTTCTATATTATAGGCTGTTAAGTAGGTAACTATAGTATTAAAGAAGCCTTTCTATATAAGCTTAAAGCTAAAGTTTAGTATCTTTAGGCTAGGGAGGATCTTATTCTATAGATAGAAGAACTACTTAGATTAGGATACGGATCCTCTAATAACTATACTAATAAAGCGAGCTTTAAAAGTTAGGAATACTTCTCTCTTATTTATCCTTAGGATCTAAAATGTCTATCGCGCCTCTATCTCTTTATTACCTATAATAAAATATAATTATAGAAGTAAAATTATTTCTTTAGTATTCTTAAACTAATACTAGTCCGATTTAGCTAGGTATTTTAGCTCTAGATACTCTTTCGTAGTACTAGAGGTATATTCTTATACCAATACTATATATATACGTTCTATTAGATAATAATCTATATTAATCTTAAGTTAGTCTAGAATTAAGGCTTACTATTATTTAAATATAAGTTTACTACTATCTATAAAGCTTTTAATCTTAGGCGTACGTTTAGTAAAGTAGATTTAAAGGGGCTTAAGAGTAGCTAAAAAGTTTCTTACTAGAGGAGTTGTAAAAGTTTCTTAGTATATTATTAGTTCTAATTTAGTAGTTTATAGAGGTTAATCGGGACTAATAATTCTCTATTATATTAAGTATACGATCTTCTCTTATAAAATTATAATTTATTCCTTAAAAGTTAGTTTATTCTAATTTCCCTCTAAATTAGATAGGTTCTTTATTATAAGCCCTATAGAGAAGGGTCTACCTATTATAGGGCCCCTTATAGGAGGTAACGGTTGTTCTATATATATAGATAGAAGCTTACTCTTACTATAACTTATATATATATTAGTTCTAGTATAGGAATTAGAAGGTGAATTATAGTTAGATATTAGCGGTTGCCTCTAATTCTAATAGGTTATTAGTAGTCTCTAAGTTTCTACCTAGGTATACTCTACGCGGCTTTTCTAAAGGCAATCCTAATTATAGAGGATAGGAAGTTCTAAACCTAAAAGCTTTAATTAATAGAAGGTTTTTAAGATCCTATTTAGGTAACTAAATAATTTAATATAATAGTATATAAGTATTATAATCTAAACTAAATCGGATATATCTTAAACTTAAATATAGTTAAATAAATAATCGATGCGATATTATTAAAGAGGCTATTACTAGTAGTATTAAATTCTTCTATATAATATAATAGCGTAGGTAAGATAATAGGTCTAAATATGGTACAAATCTACTTAGAGGTATATAGAAGTACGTAGGGGTTTAGGGACCTAGAAATTCTATTAACATCTATAGGTCTTATATAAAAGGATATAAAAGAACTACTAAGCTACTTATAAGGGAGTATATAATTATATACGGAAGGGAAAAGGGGTAGAACTAGAGGTAAGATAAGATAAGTAAAAAGCTTTAAGATAAGGTTATATATAAAGCTTTTCGTGGAACGATTTCTTCGCATCGTTATAATAATTACTAAAGGAGATATAAAAAGAATTCTTACAGCTTATAAAAGGTGCTAAATTAATACTATATTAGAATATACTTCTTTAAGCTCGCAATTCTAAGCTTAAAAGGTAATTAGAAGAAGTAACTAAGTATAAAATACGTAAAAGAAAGTATATTTAGTATAATAGTATAGTATTATATAGTAAGGGATTTTTATATATAGCTGCTGAAGTATTTATAGGCTCTTAGCCTTTTAAGAAGACTTGTAGTAGTGATACTTAAGAAAGGGCTTAACCAGCTTAATGCTACTATAGTAACTATAGTAAGACTGGACATAATACTTGTACGTGCTAAAAGGATAGTAGGGAAAATTCTAAATTAGATAAAAGTATATCGTATATAAAATCTCTTATTAGTATTAAGTAAATTAACTTTTTATATATAGTATTTATTATGCTAAGAAAAAGTAGCTACTTTAATAGTTTAGCCGCTTTAATAGTAGAATATATTATATTATAAAAACTAAATTTATAAAGAAAATTTAGAGATAGAGTAGTAGAATTAAATAATATTAGCTATATTATAGGAGACAACTCTACTTTAGAAAGAAGACCCGCCTTATAATCTACTTCTTTCTCTTCTTTAAACTACTCCTATATACGTTTATAATCCTCTACCTATCTATACTTTACTTATTTACAAACTTTATAAAGACGTTAAATCTTTATATAAGCTGCTACTATCTTATTAAAAAGCTATTCTAACTCTTTTTAAGCTAGATAAATCTCCTCCTCTAGCTTTATAACTTTAGTATTCTACTTTACTACTAGGAAGAATTAGAAATAAACTAGTAGTATAGAATTATAATATATATATACTCTAAGTATTACGATCCGTATTATATAATAAATATATACTAGTATAAAGGTATTTTAAACAATATAATTTTTTAGATATTTTCTTCTTATCTACTTTATAAGTTAGCTTCTTATAAGAATACTAGGAGTAAAATATAATAATATCGCCTAAGTAGTCTATATAATTAGTATAATAGTATCTATCTAGGGTTAAATAATAAAGAGGAGGTATTAGAAATATATATAATATTAGCGAAGATAGTATACTAACCCTACTATATACTAGATTAAGATAGGAAAACTCTTAGGCTAAGAACTTAAAAGGGGAAAATAGTATTATAGATACTTTTATAAAAATCCCTATACTAGACCTAATTAAGATCTAAAACTCTATATAACTAGAAAAAATAAAATTGATATAAAATATATAATATATTTAGTAGCTTAATTAACTAAATATAAAAGAATAGTAAGGAGACTAAATTATATTTAATAACCTTATAACTTTAACCTTTATAGCTCTTCGTAATTAACTTAAATATCCTTTATATACTCTACTTATATACTTCTATTACTAGCCTATAAGAATAATCTTCTTATAGTACGTAATTGCTCTTAGTTATTACTCTACCCTATACCTAGTTAACTAGAGGCTATTATACTTCTAGTATATTATAGCTGTCTTAGAATATTAATTCTTTAAATAGTATATTCTAATATTTTTAGAAATATAGTTTTATTTAATAAGTTTTATTATAAATCTAGTATTTTATTTACTTTATCCTATTAAGGATTAATATACTATTAAGTTTTAGTATACCTAGTAGATATTCTATATATCTAATAACTACTACTACTCTTTTTAACTATAGTTAATAATTGCTTTCTTTTTTTATAGAATAGTATATTTAGTATTTATTATCTATATAATATATCTAGTACTATATTAGTTATTAGTATCTATTAGTAGATTATATAATTATTACTTAAGCTTCTTTCTTCTTACTTAAATATTCTTTTATATAATATTCTTTTTATTTATATAGAAGATATACTTTCTCTTTAAACCTTTCTTTTTTAATATTACTTATCCTTAATTATTAGTAGTTGTTTCTCTTATCTTTTTCAACTTTTCTAAAGACTATTAGATTACTATTTTATAGTACTATCTTACTCTCCTTCTTAGTTAGTATAAATATTTATAGCTAAGATTACTTTTCTATCTTCTACTTATATTAATAGTTGTTAATTATAACTACTAATTCGATTATTTTTAACAACTCTATTAGTCTTTCTTTTCTAGTTAGATCGTTTTTAACTTTATCTTTAAGCTCTTTATAGAAAATTTCTACTAATATACTACTATCCTATCCTAGTCTAATATTATAAATATATAATACTAAGAGGTACTACTTTTATAGCTAGAGTTTAATCTAATATTAGCTACTATATAAGTTAACTCGGATAAAAACTAATAAGATAATAATAGGTAGATATATATTATAGACTAACTATTAGATAGTAAGTAGTAGGACTATAATAACTAGGAAGATAATTGGTTAGATAATAAAGTATAGTATAATCTATATATATAATAATAGTAGAAGTATTAGATATAGTCGGTAAAACCTAATATACCTAATAAGCTAGGTTTAGTAGTCTTAAACCTTTTTATATAAGTTAATAAATCTTTTTTATAGATTAAATTTTATATAGTTATTCTTATATATTTATTTTATTACTATATTAGACTTTTAAGAATATATTTATTATATTTAAAGAACTAGCAACTCTAATATTCTCTTTTTACTAAAGTTACTACCTCTAACTAATCTAACGTAAATAAGTCTCTAGTATATAAGTTAGTAATATAATAACTACTTAATATTAAGAGAAATAAGAACTATCTAAAGATATCTACTATATTATAACGTGTTTATAAGCGAGCGGCTACCCTAACTAACTTTTCGCGACGCGTTACCTTCTAACTATAATAGCTCAACCAACTACTTCTTAATTACCCTATAATAAAGTAGATATCTCCCTTACTATCTTAGCTATAAATTAATACTAAATAAGTAGCGTAAAACGCGCTACTTTAATCTATATCTACCCCTAAACGACTCTATAATAATAATATACTGGAATTACTACGCGACGTAATTATTAGCCTAACTTAAAGAAGCTTACTCAGCTAGAAGAGGAGGTAATAACTAGGTATATACTTAACCTAGATTCGCGAGGATTTCTACCTATATTAGATACTATATAAGATATAGTAAATAAGCTGCTTACTAAACGCGGCGCTAGTTAGATTAGTAAGCTATAGCTATATAACTTTATTAAGCGAATAGACAGTCTTATTATATATTTTAATCGGCCGTATAATTAATAGAGAGCTTTATATAAGAATCTAGAGACTATTAAAATTTAGTTTAACCTTATAGCGCGTACGAAGGCTACCTATAGTATCTATAATAAGGATACCTTCAACTTTAATAAGATAGGCTTTATAATAGGCAAGATATTAGTTTAGCTAGTTATTACTAGCTTAGAAAGACGAGGTAGACTAAAGGCTATTTAGTTAAATAATTGTAAATAGGTTACTATAATCTATATAGTTAATACTATTAGATAGGTAATTCTACCCTTTATTATCTTTACTAGCTAGTACTACCTCTCTATATAATATAAGGAGGATAATATACTATATAACTAGGCTTTTACGGTTAGTAATAATAGCTGAACTACTAACGAGCTTAGAGTAGAGTAGTTAAAGTACTTTATTAAGTATATAATAGAGTATAAGGTAGGCGCGCGCTAGCTACTTATTCTTAATAGCTATAAGAGCTATAACTTACTTAAATTCTAACAGCTTTATAAGGAGAATAATATCTATACTCTCTATGTACTACTATATTTATCGCACCTTCTATAGCTATTTAATATTAGCTACTTCTTACTATTAAAGCGCGCGTACAGGCGCTAGATTAAAAGCTTAATATACGACTATATTAACTATATTATAAAGCTAGAGTTCTTACCTACCTTCTATACAGCTTATAAGTAGTTAATTATAAAAGAGAATATCTATACAAGCTTTTAAAGCGCTAGTCTAGTTCTATATAATCTAGAAGCGGTAATATTAAAGCTTAATATTAAGCTTCGTACGCTAATACTATCTACGCTAGAGGTTACCCTCTAGAAAGCTAAAATACTAAGTAATACGCGCGAGCTAAACGTTTAATTAATATTAATTTATGATAGGATTTAGAGGTATAAAAGCTTATCGCCTACTTCTATTATTATAGTACTTAACCAGCTTAAAAAAGGCGCTAAAGTAATAGCGTACGAAAGTACGCTTATATATAATCGGATTATAAGGCTTAAAAAAGTAAATAAGGCTGCTATAACGTGTAGAAAGCGTAAAAAGAAGAGGATCTAGTAGAAAGGTATCTTAATAAAGGTAGAGGTAGAGGATATTATTACTTAAAAAGACGTTGAGCAGCAGCTAGAGGGGGAAATATATTAAAGTAAGGCGTAATTAGGTACGAGTCGGCAGGCTTTAATATACTATAGCTGCTGTAGAGAAACTAGCTATAACTTAAGAACCTGTAAAAAAGATACTATAGATACTCCTTAATCTAGCGTAGCTTAAATATTATAATTATCTTATTATGTTATTAAAATAGATCGCTGTAAAGGCGTGAAAAGTTAGTAGAAGTAGCCGCTTACTTATAGTAGCCGCTCGCTTATAAACACGTTAGAGTTAAATTATAATAACCTAAAGGTTATAAACTCTAGAAGAAGCTATAATATAGAAAGTATAGAAATAGGAGACTTATATTATATAGATTTAATATAAGCTAGCTATAGCTAGAGCTAACTTAACTAAGGCTAAATAATAAGTATAAACTAAGATAACTTTACTAAGAAAGTTTAATAGTATAACCTTCTTTCTAGATAAGGATAAGATTTTAGCTATAATAATAAATATAGAAGAAATACTACTAGTATAAACTAAACTATTTATAGTAGATTAGTTAGAGAATAGAGGTAATATAAAGAAGATTAGAGAATCTATAGATAAACTTTTTAAGAGTTAGAAAGAATTTAAGAATAAGATCTAAAATATTTTTAGAGAAGTAGATATAGAATAGAAAGTATAAAAGAAGTTACTAAAGCTAATTTAGACTAAAAGGGTAATAGATTATACTATAGAATTTTAGAGATTTAGTATTAGACTAGAATAGGATAATAGTATATTAATAGGAATCTTCTATAAAAGGTTTAAAGATAAGATTAAAAACGATCTAGTTAAGAAAGAAAGACTAATAGAGTTATTAGAAATAATTAAATTAGTAGTTAAGATTAACAACTATTAATATAAGTAGGAAATAGAAAAGTAATCTTAGCTGTAAACATTTATACTAACTAAGAAGGAAAGTAAGACGGTACTATAGAATAGTTGAAAAGGATAAGAGAAAGAACTACTAATAATTAAGGATAAGTAATCTTAAGAAAGAAAGGTTTAAAAAAGGAGTATATCTTCTATATAGATAAAAAGAATACTATATAAAAGAATATTTAAGTAAGAAGAAAGAAGTCTAAATAATAATTATATAATCTACTAATAGATACTAATAACTAATATAGTACTAGATATATTATATAGATAATAGATACTAAATATACTATTTTATAAAAAAAGGAAGCAATTATTAGCTATAGCTAAAAAGAGTAGTAGTAGTTATTAGATATATAGAATATCTACTAGATATACTAAGACTTAATAGTATACCAATTCTTAATAGGATAGAGTAAAAGAAATACTAGATCTATAATAAAACTTATTAAGTAAGACTATACCTCTAGAAATATTAGAACGTACTATTTAACGAATTAATATTCTAAAATAGCTAGAATATATTAGAAACTGTAGTAAAATCTATAGGAAAAATTATAGATAAAGAAATATTCGAATATATATAGAAAATTTATAAAGACTATTCTATAGAAAAAGTAAAAGGTAAAAAAGAAAATTATATACTACCCTATAAGAATAGTTGTAAAAAAGATTAGGTAAGCTGTTACTAGAATAATTACTTAATATATAAGAGTATAAAGATAAAGCTAGAAGTATAGTTAAAACTAGATATATAATTATTACCTAGAATCTTACTATCTTAAAATAAGATAGAAGATTATATAGAAAATAAGTACTATTAGATTTATAGAAATCTACTCTACCTTAAAATAGAGTATTTATACCGGCTTAGTAAAATTGTTATAAAAGTTAAAGAGCTGAAAAAACTAGTTTTAAAAGTAAAATAGATATAAGAAGATATTAGAAGATAACTTAATATTATAGCTTATAAGATAATAGGAGTAAATATACCTAAAGAAAAAGAATATCCTAAAAATAATATATATTTAGAAAAATATAAAGCTTTAAACTAGAAATAATATATAGTTAAATACTAGTACTATTAAAATATATTTAAAGTATTTAAATAATAAGAATTAAACGAAAATTACTAACTAATTAAATAGTAATAGTATTTTTTAGAATAGAGGTATAAAATATATAGTAAATAGGTAAAGGCTACTTATATTTAAGAACTATAGATATCTATTATATAGAAGGGAGAAGAAAAAGGTAGAGTTCTTCTTATCTTAGTTAAAAAACTAAATAGCCTCTAAAGCGATAGTTATATTAAGAAACTAGATAGAAAAGCTATTAGAAGGGTTACTAATATAATATTTTTATATATAATACGCTAAATAGAGTTTAATAGAAAGAAGCTTAAAATACTACTTAATAGTAGAGCTTTAGATATATTTATATTAGTATAATAGGTTTACAAAAATAATATAGAGTAGAGAGAAAAGGTAGTATCTTATATAATATACTTAGTAGATAATAAGATAATAGACTATAGTAGAGGAGTTATACTAATAGAAATTAAAAAGCAAGCGTTTAATATTATAGGATATACTAATATAAGGTGTATTAATATTATAAACCTAGGAAAATTTAATATATTACTAGATATAAACTAAATAGCTAAATATAATTCTAGAGTAGATTAATAGTAAAAAATAGTTTATAAGTTATAGAGTAGATCTAGAGTAGAACTAGTAGTAGAATAGTATAAGATAAAATATTTCTCAGGTCTATAGTTAATATAAAGAGTGTTAGCAGCTATAATAGCTAAATATTTTAAGAAAATAAAGTAGATACTAGATATTATCGTAGTTTAAAAAGTATATAAAGAACTATAGAACGAAAATATACTTTAAAAAATCTAAAAAGATTATAGTAAATTTATAGAGCTATATAAAGAAGTAGAAAATAGAAGACTATCTAAGTATTAAGAATACGATTATAAAATTATTATAGAAGTTAAAAGAAAACTAAAATCTAGTCTAATATATAACGTATTCTACTATTAAAGCGGCTAAACTATCAAAGCGGCTACTTTTTCTTAGCGTAATAAATACTATATATAAAAAGTTAATTTATTTAATACTAATAAGAGATTCTATATATAATATACTTTTATCTAATTTAGAAATTTTCCTACTATCCTTTTAACACGTATAAGCGTTATATCTAGTCTTACTATAGTTACTATAGTAGTATTAAGCTGGTTAAGCTCTTTCTTAAGTATTAGTACTATAAGTCTTCTTAAAGGGCTAAGAGCTTATAGATACTTTAGTAGCTATATATAAAGATCCCTTACTATATATTACTATACTACTATACTAAATATACTTTCTTTTACGCGTTTTATACTTAGTTACTTCTTCTAATTACTTTTTAAGCTTAGAGTTGTAAGCTTAAAGAAGCATATTCTAATATAGCATTAACTTAACACCTTTTATAAACTATAAGAATCTTTCTTACACTTCTTTTAGTAATTATATAAAGAACTTTTATATAAGTATTAATTATAACTTAAATTTATATATATTACTTAGAG
>ML986991.1:2099-13161 GCA_010094045.1 Lojkania enalia | reverse complement strand
ATTTCGGTAGCTACTAGGACTCTAGTATATACCAATTATCGCTCACTCGAATATTTTATAACTATAAAGGTACTTAATACTTGTTAAGTTTATTAGACCGAGGAATTAGCTTAGTATTAGTTCCGAATTAAATATACCCTAGGTAAGAATAATACTAGAGTAGATATCCTCAGTTGTTGCGAACAAGATATAGAAAACTTAAAAGTAGCTTAAACTAACAACCGGTCGAGAGTCCTACTTAGACCGTATTAACTTCACCCCCAAATTAATACCGAATTAGTCTAGTCCTATATTACCTAAATAATAATTTAAGTAGCTATACTAAATATTATTAAAGGTTAGAAGTAGGTTATATTACTAAACTCTCTAGAGTTAATCGACGTATTACTATAAGAAAACCGAGCCTCCTTCACGCAGGAACGTATACTTCTACTCCACAAGTATTAGATAGAGAACGGACTACTCCTCTATAATAATCGCTTATATATTCTATTAGATTCAGGCCTTTATATGCGACTTATATAAGAGGCTTATAACTAAGTATCCTCCGCACACCTAAGCACTACTAAAACCTATTAGTTACTATCCTAGAAGTACTACTAGAAGGGTATAGAGGCTACTTACAAACGATATGTACGGAATTATATCCTATACTATAAAGCTTATCCGATATAAACCCGAACCCTAGGTTTTATCTACCTACTTCCTATACTAAATCGACTAATATAGTACTTATATATTAACTTTAAGAATTTCCCTATAGATAAGTCCAGATATAATTAGATTATAGTAGTAATTAATCGCCTGTCTAAATAAGCAGTATCTATCCCCTACTATCGTATAATTAACGTAAGGGGAATAGCCGAATTGTTTATTTAATAGATATACCGCTTTAGCTATACGCCCGAAACCATTATTTTAGACTAAGGACCTTAGTTTATATCTAGTTTCTAGTCCGAATTCTGCTGTATCTTAAACATAAAGATTAAACTATCTACTACTTATTATAAAAAGACTAACAGATAGACGGAGATTATAAATAAATATATCGATTAGAGACTGCGCTCTTTTATATCCTTCTACTAGAATAACTAGAGTTCTCTATTACCTATAATCGATTAAGTATAAGTAACTTTACCCTATACAACTATCAGAATATCCCTATATTAGATTCTATATAGATCCGAGCCCTGTTAGAGTTGGGATTAAAAATATTCTATTAATCCTATTATTATAATAGATAAATTAAATTATAAAAACGCCTTAGCTCTAGTAACTTATATATATACAGTCTAGAAAACTGTAAAGGCTAATATTAAGAAGGCTTAGGATCGTATATAATCTGTTGTTAACTATTACTAGTAACCGATTAATTAGTAGATTGGTAATATAGTCTACCTAAATACTAAGAATCTTACGGTCCAGAGATCGAGCCGAAAGCTATCCGATTAATAGGAGGGCCCTTTTAAAGTACTAGAACAGGTTGGAAACTTGTACCGTCTACAGCTACCCTTAAAGTTAAGAATATATGATGTTTTCGTACTAAACCTGCTATATAAAAACCCCTAGGACCCTCTACCAGGGTAAGAAGCTCCGAAACCACCCGCTATCGCTATTAAGGGGGTAGAAGAGTAGGAGGTTAAGAAAATACTAGCTAGTAAGCTGTATTATAAGACCCTTAAATACCGTATAAAATAGGTAGGATATAATCTCAACCCAGTCTAGTATAAAGTCTTAAATTTTATAGGTTCGCCTTACAAGCTAAAAGCTTTTTATAATAAGTATCTAAATTAGTTAAGACCCCTAAGAGCTCTAACTAAATAGATTAAGGTATATAAGAATAGTATAGAGAATATAGATTACCTAGTAGATAATAATATATAAGAGTTAAGTAGTGGATTTAAAAACTAAAATACAGGCCCGAAATTACTCCTCTATAGAATCTAGAGGGTCTAATAGTAGACTATCGGATATCTCTCTAGTTCTCTCCTCCTCTACTCTTCTTCCTCTTTTTTCCCTCCAGACTCCCCCCGAACCTCTCCTACCTCGTCTTTAGCCGCCCGAGAGCGCCGCGATGTCAGCCTAAAGGCTAGATACTAGAGCCTCTAAAGCTAAAACCCGATAGAGCAACTTAGTACCCTAGTAGAATAAAGCTACCTAGATACTAGCCGTAGGAAGGCTATCTTCCTAACTCTTTACAACCTGGGCTATAAGCGCTAGGCTATAAGCAGACTCTAAAATAGCCTTAAAAGCCACTTTTTTATCCTCCTTATCCCCTATATATTAGGCTGCTACCTATAGTTCGAGATGGCCCCGGAGGACTAGAAACTCCTTCTTATAGTAGGAGAGGATTTATAAATATATTAGTAGTAAGTACCCTACTAATATTAGATGCGATTCGTACAGGGTTGTACTTTTTATTTTACAAGGTATAATACTCGCATTTTTTTAATCTTAGAGACTAAAAGAAAAATATTATACGCCGCCTACGGGCGAGCGTATATATAATTTAAAGGTAGATAACTTAGAAGGCTTCTAAAAAGGCTCTAGGAGGCGGGCGGAGTAGCATATTAATTAATTTTTCTATAAGGCGTTAGTAATACTTTAATAATTAACGGTTCTAGGGACGCGCAACGATACGTACAGAATAGAAGTTATTATTTAGTTAAGGAAGCTCAGTTAATAGCAACTTAGTAATATACTAAGGCTAGTAAACGCTCGTTGCTATACGCGACGAAATTGCAATATTAATAAACCGTTACGATAGTGGTTACCAGCCGATATATAGGTTAATTACACTCACCGCGAAAACCTTACTTAATATTATGTTAATAAACGCATCTCTATAGGCAACCGCGCGTATTAGTTCTTACCGGTAAATACTTCCTTAAAGAAATTTCTTTATACTGGAACCCATCTGTAACAGCCCTAATTCCCTCCCGAACTAGTGTAGATAGAGACTATTAGCCTATAAGAAGGGGGGTAGTGTAATAATATAAAGAAATCGTTCCACGAAAAGCTTTATATACAACCTTATCCTAAAGCTTTTCGCTTATCTTATCCTACCCCCAGTTCTACCCCTTTTCCCTTCCGTATATAGTTGTACACTCCCTTATAAGTAGCTTAGTAGTTCTTCTATATCCTTTCGTACAAGGCCTATAGGTATTAATAGAATTCCTAGGTCCCTAAACCCCTACGTACTCCTATATACCTCTAAGTAGATTCGTGCTGTATTTAGACCCATTGTCTTGCCTGCGCTATTACAAGTAGGTTATAGTAATTTAGAGAATTAATACTACTAGGTAGGTAATCCCGCCTTTTATTATCTTTACTAGCTAATACTACCTTTCTACCTAGTACGAGGATAATAATATATCTAAGAATTAGGCTATTAGACTAAGTAATAATAGATAGATAACTAATAATCTTAGAGTTAAGTAGCTAAAGTACTTTATTATATATATAAAAGACCGTCGAGTAGGCGTATAGTAACTATTTATTCTTAATAGCTATAAGAGCTATAATTTACTTAAATTCTAGGTAATTTATAAGAAGAATAAAATCTATACTCTCTATATACTATTATACTTATTATACCTCTTACAGCCTCTTAATATAGGTTACTTCTTACTATTAAAGCGAGCGTATAGTAGTTAGATTAAGAGTCTAATCTACAACTATATTAATTATATTATAAAGTTTAAGTTTCTTCTAGCTTTCTATACTACCTACTAGTAATTAATTATAAAGGATAATATCCGCGTAAGTTTTTAAGGGGCTAGTTTAGTTCTATATAATCTAGAAGTAGTAATATTAAAACTTAATATAAAGTTTTATATACTAATACTACCTATACTAGAAGTTCTTATATAAGAAGCTAAAATACTAAGCAACTAGTATAAATTAAAAGTTTAATTAATATTAATTTACGATTAGATTTAAAGGTATAAAAGTTTATTACCTACTTCTATTATTATAGCAATTAATTAGCTCGAAAAAGGTATTAAGGTAATACTTTATTTAGCTATATTACTAAAGGGTTAAGTTACTAGCCTTAAGAAAGTAAATAAGGCTGCTATAACGCGTAAATAGTATGAAAAGAAGCGAATTTAAAAGTAAGACACCTTATTAAAAGTAGAGGGAGAGGAGATTATTACTTAAATAGCGGTTAAGTAGTAGTTAAAGGGTAAAATATATTAAGGTAAGACGCGATTAGATATAAATTAGCAGGCTTCTATATACTATAGTTGCTATAAAAAGACTAGGTATAACTTATATACATGCGAGAAAAGTACTATAAATACTACTTAATTAAGAATATATATTATATTTATAGTATTTTAATACGTTGTAAAAATATATTGCTAGAATAGTTAAAAAAGTTAATAAAGTAGCGTGTTTACTTACCTAGCGCGCTTACTTACTACTTATATTATTATAGTTATTATATTTACTATTAAAAATTTTAGTTTATTTAATAGAGTAGTTTACTTAATAGTACTTTATATTAAGTAATATAATATATCTTATAAGCGACTAGCTTATATAAGTAAACGGTTACTCTATTACTAAAACGCGATACTTAAACTTTTAATAATAATATAATAATAAAATAATAAGAATATAGTCTAAAATAAGAATTAAATATACTTAACTCTTTTAGCTATTAAAAGAGGCTTAATAAATAGTAAAAGATATAATATTTTAATATTTAATATAATTCGAACAACTATATACTAATAATATACTAGAATCTACTTATAGTATAATTATAAGTCTAACTTAAAGAGACTAATAAAACTTAAAAAGAAGGTTATTATTTAATATATATTTAACCTAGATTTATAAGAATTTATATCTACTTTAGCTACTATATAAAATATAGCTAATAACTTACTTATTAAGCGCGGTATAGGCTAGATTAGTATATATTAGTCTAGAAACTTTATTAAACATACTCCTAAGCTTAAAATACGCTTAAATTAGCTTTATATTTACTAGAAAATTCTATATAAGGATTCTAAAATAATTAAAGGCTAGTTTAAGCTTATATAGTATATTAAGAAGAAGTATAGTATTATAGATAAGGATATATATAACTTTAATAAATCTAGCTTTTAAATAGATATTATTTTATTATAACTAGTTATTATAGGTATAGAGAGATATAATTAGCTAAAGGTATTTTAATTAGACAATTATAAATAGATTCTAGTAATTTAGAAGATTAATACTACTAGCTAAATACTTCTACTCTTTATTATTATTACTAGCTACTACTATCTCTCTATCTAGTATAAACGCGATAATATACCTAAGAACTAGGCTATTATAGTTAGTAAAAATAGCTAGATAATAAATAAACTTAATATTAAATAGTTAAAATACTTTTATAGGTATATAAAAGATTATATAATAGGCGTATATTAACTTCTAATCTTTAATAGCTATAATAGTTATAACTTACTTAATTTTTAGAAACTCTATAAAGAATAGAGTATTATTCTATACTATATACTAGCTTACTTATTATACTTATTATAGTATTACGGACGCTTATATATAGTTAGTTAATTATACTTTAGGCAGTTAACTCTATTACTATATACTATATATAAATATTTATATTATATAGGTTTCTATAGAAGCTAGGTTTATACTACTATATAGGCTAGCTAGATTAGTAAAACCTTCCTCTATTATAGTTACAATAAGTTAGTTATATTCTAACTAGCAGCTAATAGCTGTTACTAGCAGCTGGTTTAAATATTATAGTAAGGGTAGTATAGGTATAGAGGTGTTATAATATTACTATAATAGCACCCCCCTTTTAGTTATAAGCTTCTATAAGTTAGGTCTTTATATTATATTTAGGTTATTTATAATTAAGTAGTAGTTATTAATACTAGTATTAGTTAAGATTATAGATATATTAGTATAATTAGTTGTTATTATATAGTAGTATTATACTAGGGATTAAGCTAGGTTATATATATATTAGCGCGACTAGTAGTTAATAGTAGTATTATATTAGAGATTAGGTTGGTTCGGTTTATATAGTAGTACTATACTAGAGATTAGATTAGTTCGGTTTATATAGTAGTACTATACTAGGGATTAGTAGTAGTATTATTACTAGTATTATATTAGTATAGTATTATTATAGGCGTTTAGGAATATACTTAGATTAGATTCTAGTATCTAATTAAGAATCTAGACGTAATATTATATTTAAGTCTTATTTATTTAAGTTTCTAGTATAGTAATCTTCTACGGCAGTTATCTTAGTAAAATTACTAGTTAGATACTATTCTAGGTTATAATAGCTAGTCTACTTAACTAGGTATTTATACCAGCGTTTCTATTAGTTATAGTAGAGGTCTTCTATTTACTTAATAAGGTATTCTAGTTCTCTATTAATCTCTATAGGTTTAGGGTTATATACTTATTAACTAGGTAAATAGTTAGACAACTTAGATACTAGCTATAATAGCGATATATAGAATATAGGATATATTTTAGCCGATTCGGGTAGCTTTAGTTTATAAGCGTATAAGAATACCTTTATAATAACCTTATAGGGGCCTATATTCTTCTAGTTAAGCTTTTTTAACAGTCTTTATATACGTATATTCTTAGCGTTTAACTAGACTAGATTACTAATCTAGTAGTTAGGGGCTAGTACGCGCTTGCGGTTAGCGTACTCTTATTAGAACGCTTATATTTAGGTAAGTTCTTCTCTAATATACTCTATAATATCCTTTATCTTATTAACTAGTCTATTAGCTTTCTAGGCTATTAGGGACTATTTTAGCGGTTAATAGATCCCTATAAGCGGTTTAAAGCCTATTTAAGGGTGCTAGTTAAAGTAGGCTAGAAATAGAAAAACTTTTATTAATCTAGACACTATATTATTTACTTTAAACTATACTATTAGTAGCTATTTAACCTAGTTATCTTATTTATAGCTGGTATAGGCTTAGAGAACTTATTCTATTACTGTGTTAGCGTTCTCTATCTAGCTATTAGTCTTTAAATAGAAGCTGGTTAATATATATATATTAATTTATAGCTGTCTATAAAGCTCTTAGTAGAAGGTAAAGATAAACTATATCTTATAGTTAGATATAATAGTATATAATAGTCTATAGTAAACCTATATATAGTAATAGAATAGTTAGATAATATTAGGAGCTTTAATTCTTGCGTATAGTATTAAGTATCTATACTTACTAAGCCTATTAACTACTACTATAATATTTATACAACCTTCTAATTCTAGTAAATTAGTTATAAAGTCTATAGAAATATCTTAAAACCTTTATTTAGGTATAAGTAACGGTTTTAGTAATCTATAGTACTTCTCTCTAGAAGCTTTACTTCTTTAGTATATATAATAATAGCCTATATATTATTATACTAAATTAAATATCCTTAACTAATAGTACTTGCGTTAGAGTAGTTCTAAGGTCTTTTCTTAATTAGAGTATCTGCTAGATAGCAAGTTATAGACGGTTTACAGCAGCTTAAACTTCAGTTTATTATAGTTTAATACTATAAGTCGATTTTAGTAGTATAATCGGTTATTATACTCTTTATAGTTAACTAGAGTTAGAAGTTTAGATTAATAAGCTTTTTCTTTTAATAGCTTTAGAGTATTTTAGATTAGATTATTATTTAGGTATTCTTTATTAATAATCTCTATAATTAATTAGCCTACTTCTATCTATTAGAATAGTTTAAAACGAAGTAATATCTATTAATAACCTTTATAGGCCTCTTCTTATATAGGCTCGTTTAGGCTGGTAGATAGGTATAGATTAGGTTGGAGTTAGGGTCTTACTAATTAGCCTAGGGTATAGGTAGGGTTAGGATAGCTGCTTAATAATAGGGTATAGGTTAAGGTAGGGTTATATAGACTGGGTTTCCTTAGGGTCTAACTAATTAGTATACTTTAGAAAGTAGCTTAGTAAGAGTATATATAGTATAATATTCTAGGGCTTTATTATAGCTATTTATTATAGATTAGGCTAATCTTGTTTTATTAGATTCTAGGGTAGTATACTGTAGTATGTTGTAGACTGTAGTAGTATGCTTCTTAACTATTAATTTTATATAGCTTAATCTAATATAATAATATATTTATAATAGTAATTTATTATATAAACCGTAGAGGTTTACAAATTTCTTAACAAATACGTTTTCGCGGCGGCTCCTTATCAGTAGTAGTACTAGAATTAATATTCTCCTAGTTAATTTCCTAGTTAATCTCTAGTTCTTTGTTATATACCTGGGCTAGAAGTTTAAAGAGATCCGTAACCTTATTAGCGCTATAAAGAGGGCTTAGCTTACTAGTATCCTAGGCCTCTATAGCCTAGCGTACTTCTTTAGTACGATAGTCTTCTCTGCTTATTATATATTTTAGAAATATAATATCCCAGATTCTCTACGTAGTAAAATAATATCTCTTATCCCTAATTATATCTCTAGCAGTATTAAAAACCCGCTTAATACTAACTCCTATAATCTATATTAGGAGAATATCTCTTACAATCTAAGCAAGCCGCGGATACTAATATTTATTTACTCTCTACCAGCCTAATATATTAAAGTTACAACCTCGAATAGGAGGTGTACTTAGATAGCTTTCTCCTTCTTAATAAGTTAGTCCTTTCTCTTCTTCCTCTGACTCTCCCTCTCCCTCTCCCTCTCCTACGTTACTTAGATCCTGGCCTAGGAAACTTAAGGAGCTACTTGAGGATGAACGTTGTAGAGATGGTTTACGAAACTACTTATTACTTTATACCCATCGAGGTTAGGGTATTGTAAATAAGATATAGCCTAGTATATCCTTATTATAGCGATTAAGATATTTAAGGAATTGTTAGCGATAGGTTTCCCTATACTAAGGGTTCTAAGTCTCGTCCTATAGTTATAGTTAGAAGCTAATATAATAAATAGCTGTAATAAAAGTACCTCGTATACTATAAGCTTCTAGAATAGATCTAAGATTGTTGTATAGTTAAATAAGTAACCACGCTTTACGTCTATTTTTAAGTAGTATTTACTTAATTTAGATCGACCCTTCTCTACTGCAGCTCTTACTACTATTAGCTAATCTAAGTTACTCTCTACATCTTTAGCTAGATCCCTATTTATATTATCTAGAAAATCGAAGAGCCTATTATATATTTGTTAAATATACTAGATCTAAGGCTTTATATTCTTACTAAGTGCTTCGGTTGCCCTTTTAAAATTGCCGAGTAGGTCTATAATCAGTATTAAGTAGTACTATTTAGTAGTAGATAGTCGAAGTTGCTAAAGATTATAGAAATCTACCTCGGCGTTCTTATTATTACTAGATCTCCGAGCAGGAATCTTTAAGTTAATTTTATATTAAAGCTAGTTGTTAATATATTACTTAAGGCCTACTACTCGGTTATATATATTAAATATCGAATTCTATCGAGTTGAGACATCTCTTATTATAGACAGCCGGTATTTAGGTGGTAGGGAGCCTTATAAAGTAATAAAACGCTTATAGCGCTGTAGCGATCGATTAATTATTTTATAAATAGCTTGAATTTAACTAGAAATTAGTATATAATAACTGTAATAACTAACTATAATAAAAAGCTATACCTTATAAAGAGAATTTAGGATAGAAACCTATATCCGGATCTTATTTATATTACGTTGCTGTAAAGTTCCTCTATCTCCTATCTCTTCGGGGGGTGCGAGCTTAAAATAGTAAATAATTTCCTAAACAACAAGATTAATAATATAAGTAAGGTATAGAATTATATTCTTCTTATAGTTCTATTTAATACTGTCTTCGCGTAGTTTCTCTTATATCGTACGTATAAGTATACTATTATTAGCAGTATTGTTGTAGGTAGCTGCTAGTAATTGTTGTTACATGTTTATGTTTAATAGAATATATAGTACTTCTATTACTATAGAAGTACTAGTATAACTTCTTTAAATAGGGATAAAATTAAGTAGTCTCTTACAGAACTCCTAGTCCTGATTAATATAATACCCTTTTACTATAAGAAAACTAATGTGGTTCTTTATAAACTAGGTATTAAATACAATTAATATCTTTATACTTTAGCTAAAGTTATATAAAAGAGAGGACTAAGCTACTATAACTTTATACTTAAATAGCCCTATAAAACTAAATTGGCTAATTAATATAGTACCTAGTCGGAAGAACTAAATAAATTGTTAAAAGAATAGATAATCTACTATTTAGAAAGACTAGTTATTATTAATAATAATACAGACTAGTTTATATTCGAAGGTACTAGTAGAGTATAGTAGTATAATTAGATCTTTATTATTAGGAGGCCTAGCTATAGGTATATAGAACCTATTATACTTAGGAGCTAGAGTTCTTAGATAGGCCTAGGATCTAAGGTAATTTGTTAGATACTTTATACCATTATAATTCTTATTTAAATATATAAGTTAAAGGCTGTAGTAATAATAGAATATAAATAGGTAACTATCTAGAAATTATATAGCTTCCCTAAATTATCTCTAGATCTTACTATAATAAGTAGTTAAATTCTACCTTAGTTTGTTAAGTGTATTTAAAGGGTCCTAAGCCTATAGTATTAATTCCTACCATGCTATCTATATATTAATAAGCTCTATTACCCCCTACCTATCTTCTTTATCCCCTATCCGCGGATATATAATTAGCTGATGGGTTTCTTAGAAACCTTAACAGGAAATTGATGGAGCGTTAATCGCGAGATACTAGATTTATATTAGTATTAATATAACTGTAATAAAACGCTGTAATAAAGAATAGTAGGAATATTATAATATTGCGAGTATATAAGGAGTTAGGGTTAACGATCGAGAGTATCTAGCTATAAATTATATTTGTAGACTACTGCTACTACTACTACTACTACTACTACTACTACTACTACTACTACTACTAATATATGTGAAACCCTAGTAAAATAGTAGTATATTATACTATTATATTAAGTATTTATTTTTAGAGATAATAGGTTTTATTACTAAATAGTATACTAATACTATA
>ML986989.1:0-13328 GCA_010094045.1 Lojkania enalia | reverse complement strand
GGTTCTAATATCTATATATATAACTCTAAGGTTTTTAGTTAGTAGACTACTTAGATAGTAAATTTTAAAGATAAAATCGCTACGGGAGGTAGTATATACTCTATATTAGAATAGAGTACTATTATAATTACGATTAATTCTCCTACAGGCCTAAAAGATATTAAACTAATAGAAGTTGCTTATATCTCTTAGTTGTTAACTAATATAATAGCCCTAATTAGAAATAGGAAATAGAATATCTAGTTTAACTTAGGTAGAGATTACCTTTACTAGTATAATTACTATAATATCGTTTATTATTTAGAGTTGTTTAACAGCTACTAGCTACTAGATATAGACCTAGTAAAAAGGTTTCTACTCGATTTATTTTCCGGATATAAGATAGTCGCAGTAATTAAGAAAAAGCTCTTCTATTACTAGTAACTAATATAAATTATTTCTTTAGCTAAAGTATATTAATTATTAAGCTACCTAGGTAGAAATTTAGTATTAACTCTACTTTAGGCAGTTAAGAGTATCTAGTTAAGTAATCAGGAAGTACTAGTATAGCGAGATTACTAGATATATATATAAGCGAAGTTATTATAGTAGATTAGCTAATATAGTTAGCTTTACCTAGCTATTAAACTATTCGAGAGAATCGCAATTAATATTATACAACTTTAGAAGGACTGTAAGAGGCACTATAATAGTAAAAGATACCTATTTTATACAGTTAATTAGGTATTCTAGTAGTATAAGAGATTTACGATATATAATTAGTTAAAATCTACCCTTATAAAAGCCTTTAAAACACTGTTAGTAAAAATTAAACAATAGTATAAAAGAAAGATTATATATATCTATATAGATAACAACTTAAGCTTCTTAAAACTTATAGAAGTATTATTCGATTAAAGAATTGTAATTAAAGCTCGCGCGCCTTATACGCCTAAGTAGAATAGTCTAGTAGAGTAAGTAGAATACTAAATTATAACCCGCGCGTGCGCTCTTACGATAGAAGATAATATTTCTAATAAATATACTAATAAATTAGCTTATACAGTAATATACCTATTTAATAGAACGCCGATTGTAAGCCTTCAATTTAAAACCCTATATAAGGTCGTTTTTAACTATAAACCGTCTCTTACTTACTTTTAGGTTATAGGATTATAAGCGTACGTTTTAGATAAAACTCTATTAAGAGGCGATAAACTAGTATTATAAGTACTAATTAGGAAACTCTTATAATATAGGAGTATAAATATATACTAAGTACTAATTCCGAAACTAAAACGGGTACTTAATACTAGGGACGTTATATTTAACGATATTATATCTAGTAAGGAGGAGGAATATCTGCTAAAAAAATCTCTAGAGAAGATTCTTTTTTAAATTAACAATATTAAGAGCTCTATTAATAGTAGTAATAATAAAACGATTAAAGTCGCAGAAGCGATCTATAAGAATCGGCTGTTTAATTAAGATATCTCTACTGAGTTAGCAGGTAATTTAATTAGTAAAAAGGCCTATTAGTAGAAGAATACTATTTTTAAAGAATAAATCGATAATATTACTAGTAATTAGAAACTTCTAATACTAGAATTAATACTAGCGCCAGTACTAAGGAATTAGGATACCTCTATAGCGCTACTAGTAGATAGTAAGGATATTACGTTTAGCGATAATTTGCTATAAGGATAGTAACTATTACTTTCTTATACTTCTATACTCTTAAGAAGAATAAATAATACCCTACGGAGGGAAGAAATTAGTAGCTAAATATTAAAGAATAATATAATTTAGAGAGGTAGGTCCCTATATAACCGCAGGCTACCTTAGTTATACTTTACTACCTTTACAGTACTATCTAATAGTAAGCTAATACCGGTAAATTATATAAAGAAAACTCGTACTATTAGAAAATATTATTATAATTAGCTTCTACTAGAACCGAAGTACTATAAGAATCTAAAAAATTACCCTTTTAGTACTAGCTTCTATAAGGCCTGTCGCGCTAAGTTATAGAAGTAGGAGGATATAGATACCTAGTAAAAGGTAATAATTCTCTAAAACTCTACTAAAATTCTTCTAGTAATATGGGTATTCGTATATAAATTTAATAAGGACGGTTTCCTATATAAATTTAAGGCTAGATTAGTCGTACGCAGTAATCTACAATCTTAATAGAGAGATATCTATACTACTATACTAGCTGTATAAGCCTTTTACTTTCTAATATTAATTGCAACTTATTTTAAACTTGATATATACCAGTTTAATGTTGTTAATACGTTCCTTAACTACCGATTAGATAGGTTAATATATATCTATATACTAGAAGGTTACGTATATAAGTATAGGAAATATCTACAACTATAGAAAGCTATATATAGCTTTAAGGATGCTCCGAAACTTTAGTATTATAAGCTAGATAGGACTCTAAGGTAATTAGGCCTTAAAATAGTACTAGGAATATCTTACTTATACGCAAATAATAAGCTGATTATCTTCTTTTACGTTAATAATATTATAATCCTAGTTTACCTATTAAATATCTCTATTAAGTAGAAATTTGAATCGCAATTAAGTAATAAATATAAACTTTAATCTCTTAGAGATCTAAATTAGTTTCTAGAAGTTCGAGTTATACGCGATATATAGTAGTATAAGATCTAGCTACTATAAAACTTATTTATTAATAAGGTAGCAGCACGATTTAATATTACGGTTAATAAGAAGGCGCCGAGTACGCCTCTATATAAGAATATACTGCCAGCTGCTACTAAGGAATCCTCTAATAGGATATCTTACTACTAACAACTAATTAGTTGTCTAGCTTAGATTGTAGTTTTTATATGCTTTAATATCGCGCGAGTATACTTGATATTATTATAATACTTCTAGAACTCTAGCAATTATTATATTAACGCTGCCTTAAAAGTATAGTAATATCTAATTAGTACGAAGTACTTAGCAATTATAGTAACAGCTGATAATATATAAAATACTTCTACTATTAGCTAGAGTAGTAATACTAATTATATTAACCCTATAGAGCAATTACTATTCTATAGTATATCTAATACAGCCTTCGGCAATAATTCTAATACTTATCGAAGTTTCTACAGTTATATATTTTAACTTTTTAGGATGCTGATTGATTAAAAAGCCTTAATTCAGCGTACGGTTATAAAATCGACTACTAAGGCAGAATTATTAGTACTATTAGTCGCCGGATTAGAAATAGAGTAGTAGTAGAAGGCCTTCGCCTTACTGCGCTTCTATATTAATACGTAACTAGTACTACTTTATAATAATTAACAAATAGTAGATATTATAAATAAGCTATCTAAGCGTTTTAATACTAAACTTCGCTATATAGATATATACTAGTACTAGCTACGTTAAGAAGTAGTAGAGTAGAAACTTATAATCAGTTGGCAACTAATAAATCTAATACCAGCTGATAGTCTTATAAAAGTTCTACAGCCGCAATAATACTAAAAGTTTATTAAGCAACTGAAAATAGAAGATATTTCAGCTAGAATCGAATCTTAGGAATTTCTATTAGCTAAATAAATCGATTACTAATAAAAATCTTAGGGGGTGATTAAAAATTAATTATAACTTACCCTATATTATATTAAATTAATATTTCTGCAAGCGTATTTAGCTCTACTACTAGTTATTCTATACAATTTACCTCTTTTAGTATAGTATCTACCTTTATTTTTTTCGACGCAGCTTCTCCTTCGCAGTTAAAGCTGGGGGGGTATATTATAGGAATTTTCGGCTAGTCTGCCGAGCTGTATTAGATATCGACGTACGATATTACGGTTGATATCACGCCGGATATTATACTAGATATCAGCTAATATACCCCTTTTTCATGTATATAAATATGGCCCGCTGGCTATCTTCAATCAACCAGTTCAGCTCCTTATCTCCCTCCCTAAGACAAGATTCGCCTCTCACCACAAAAATAACTAGAGTTCTCTATTACCTATAATCGACCGAGTATAAGCGATTCTACTCTATATAACTATTAGAATATCCCCGTATTAAATCCTATACAGATCTAAGCCCTATTAAAATTGGAATTAGAAATATTCTATTAATTCTATTATTATAATAGATAAATTAAATTGTAAGAATACTTTAGCTCTAGTAATTTATATATATACAGCCTAGGAAACTATAAAAGCTAATATTAAGAAGGTTTAGAATCGTATATAATCTATTATTAACTGTTACTAGTAACCGATTAATTAGTAGATTAGTAATATAGTCTATTTAAATACTAAGAACTTTACGGTCTAAAGACTGAGCTAAAAGCTATCTAATTAATAGGAGGGCCCTTTTAAAGTACTAGAATAGGTTAGAAACTTATACTATCTATAGCTACCTTTAAGGTTAAGAATATATAATATCTTCGTACTAAACCTGCTGTATAAGAACCCCTAGGACTTTCTACTAGGGTAAGAAGTTCTGAAACCACCCGCTATTGCTATTAAGGGGGTAGAAGAGTAGGAGGTTAAGGAAATACTAGCTAGTAAGCTATATTATAAGACCCTTAAATACTATATAAAATAGGTAGGATATAATTCTAACCCGGTCTAATATAAAGTCTTAAATTTTATAGGTTCGCCTTATAAGCTAAGAGCTTTTTATAATAAGTATCTAAATTAGCTAGAACCTCTAAAAGCTCTAACTAAATAGATTAAGGTATATAAAAATAGTATAGAGAATATAGATTATCTAGTAGATAATAATATATAAGAGTTAAGTAGTAGATTAGAAAACTAAATTATAGGCCCGAAATTACTCTTCTATAAAATCCGGAGGATCTGATAGTAGGCTATTAGATACCTTTCTAGTCCTCTCCTCTTCTACCCTTCTTTCTCTTTCTTCTCTCTAGACTTCTCTTAAACTTCCTCTACTTTATCTTTAGCCGCCTGAAAGCGCTACGATATTAGCTTAAAAGCTAGATACTAGAGCTTTTAAAGCCGAAACCTAATAGAGCAATTTAATACCCTAGTAGAATAAATCTACCTAAATACTAGCCTTAAAAAAGCTAGCTTTCTAATTCTTTACAACTTAGGCTATAAGTACTAAGCTATAAGTAGATTCTAAAATAGCCTTAAAAGCTACCTTTTTATCCTTCTTATCCCCTGTATATTAGGCTGCTATCTATAGTTTAAGATGGTCCTAGAGGACTAGAAACTCCTCCTTATAGTAGGAGGGGATCTATAAGTACGTTAGTAGTAAGTACTCTACTAGTATTAGATGCAATTTATACAGGGTTATACTTTTTATTTTACGAGGTATAATACTCGTATTTTTTTAATCTTAGAGACTAAAAGGTAAATATTATATACTACCTACGAGCGAGCGTGTATATAGCTTAAAGGTAGATAACTTAAAAAGCCTCTAAAGAGGCTTTAAGAGGTAGATAGAGTAGTATATTAATTAATTTTTTTCTATAAAGTGTTAGTAATACTTTAATAATTAATAGTTTTAGAGACGCGTAATAATATATATAGAGCAGAAGTTGTTATTTAGTTAAGGAAACTTAGTTAATAGTAACCTAGTAATATACTAAGGCTAGTAAACGCTTATTACTATACGCGACAAAATTGTAATATTAATAAACTATTATAATAGTAGTTACCAGCCGATATATAGGTTAATTATACTTACTATAAAAACCTTACTTAATATTACGTTAATATATAAACGTATCTCTATAAGTAACTATATATATTAACTCTTACCGATAAATACCTCTTTAAAGAAATTTCTTTATCTAGAACCTATCTATAACAGCCCCGATTCTCTCCTAAACTAGTATAGATAGAAACTATTAGCCTATAAGAAGGAGAGTAGTATAATAATATAAAGAAATTGTTCTACGAAAAGCTTTATATATAATCCTATCCTAAAGCTTTTTACTTATCTTATCCTACCCCCAGCTCCGCCCCTTTTCTCTTCTATATATAGTTGTATACTCCCTTATAAGTAGCTTAGTAGTTCTTCTATATTCTTTTATACAAGGCCTATAGGTGTTAATAGAATTCCTAGGTCCCTGAACCCCCTATATACTCCTATATACCTCTAAGTAGATTCGTACTATATTTAGACCTATTATTTTACCTACGCTGTTATAAGTATATACTAGCTTCTAACTATTAGATTAGTAATTTTATCTAGTTAGACGTTAAATATATATATATATAAAGACCGTTAAAAAACTTAACTAGAAGAATATAAGCCCCTATAAAGTTATTATAAAGGTATTCTTATATACTTATAAATTAAAACTACCTAAATTAGCTAAATTATATCCTATATTCTATATATTACTATTATAACTAGTATTTAAGTTATTTAACTACTTATCTAATTAATAAATATATAACCCTAAACCTATTAAAATTAATAGAGAACTAGAATACCTTATTAAATAAATAGAAGACTTCTACTATAACTAATAGAAATGCTAGTATAAATATCTAGTTAAGTAGATTAGCTATTATAATCTAGAATAGTACCTAGCTAGTAATTTTATTAAGATAACTACTATAGAAGATTATTATACTAGAAACCTAAATAAATAAGACCTAAATATAATATTATATCTAGATTCTTAATTAAATACTAGAGTCCAATTTAAGTATATTTTTAGACGCCTATAATAATACTATACTAATATAATACTAGTAATACTACTACTACTAATTTCTAGTATAATACTACTATATAAACTAAACTAATCTAATCTCTAATATAATACTACTATATAAACTAAACTAACCTAATCTCTAGTATAATAATACTATTAACTATTAGTTATATTAATATATATATAATCTAGTCTAATTCTTAGTATAGTACTATTATATAATAATAACTAATTATACTAATATACCTATAACTTTAACTAATACTAGTATTAATAACTACTATTTAATTATAAATAACCCGAATATAATATAAAGACCTAATTTATAGAAGCTTATAATTAAAAGGGAGGTACTATTATAGTAATATTATAATATCTCTATACCTATACTACTCTTACTATAATACCTAAACTAGCTGCTAGTAATAGCTATTAGTTATTAGCTAGAATATAACTAATTTATCTTAACTATAATAGAGGAAGATTTTACTAATCTAACTAGCCTATATAATAGTATAAACCTAACTTCTATAAAAACTTATATAATATAGATATCTCTATTCTTTATATAATATTTTAATATTTATATATAATATATAGTAATAGAGTTAACTATTTAAAGAATAATTAACTAACTATATATAAGTATCTATAACAACTATATATAGATCTTAGGTATTATATAAGAGAATAGTTAAGGAGTAAGCTAAATGCGAGATAAGTAAGAAGATAAAAAAGAAGAAGAAGATATATATATTAAAGCAAGTATACTATATATAAATATTAGAGGAAATATAAGAATACTATAATAATATTCTCTTCTTTAGAAAGTAGCCGCAATTAATAATTATAGCTATAATATAGGAACCTAGTATAACTAGTTATCTATTTTATATAGGGTAGAACTATTTCTAGCTAGCTAGTATTTAGTATAATAAATAATATACTAAATAAGCTTAATATAGTTATTATATTACTAATATAATAGAGAGTTATTTAACTCTTTAAAAAGCTAGTAGAATAGGAATTAGCGTCTAGTATAATAAGTAATATATTAAATAAGCTTAATATAGTCGTTATATTACTAATAGAATAGAGAACTAGCATCTAGTATAATAAATAATATACTAAACAAGTTTAATATAGTTGTTATATTACTAATAGAATAGAGAGTTATTTAACTTTTTAAGAAGCTAGTAGAATAGAAACTAGTATCTAGTATAATAAGTAATATACTAAATAAACTTAATATAATTATTATATTACTAATAGAATAGAAAATTAATATAAAGAGAAGTTAGTAGAATAAGAAGTAAAGACTATAGTAGAGAGAGGATAATAGTATATTAAGGGAGGACGATAGTATATTAAAGGAGGACGATAGCTAGTTCTAGAGCTTCTACTACTACTACTATATAAGTAGCTAGATAGCTACTAGGTTAATATTCCGGCTAGATATTTCTAGAAAGAAAAATCTAGATAGGAAATAATAAAGATTTTTATCTAGAAATCTATAGTAGTTATCTAACTACTATTACTATATAACTAGGCGAACTATTCTAATATTATAAGAAGCTATAAGTAGAAATAATAAGGCTTATCTAATACTTAGTATAGTATACTATATATAGATCTCAGGTATCGTATAAGAGAATAGCTAAGAAGTAAGCTAAATATAAGGTAAGTAGGAAGATAAAGAAGAAGAAGAAAATATATATACTAAAGCGAGCATGCTATATATAAGTATTAGAAGAAATATAAGGATACTATAATATTATACTACTCTTACTATAATACTTAAATTAACTACTAGTAATAGTTATTAGTTACTAGCTAGAATATAATCGACTTATTATAACTACGATAGAGGAAGGTTTTATTAACCTAGCTAGTTTATATAGTAGTATAAATCTAGCTCCTATAAAAACTTTTATAATATAAATATTTCTATTTTTTATATAATATTTTAATATTTATATATAGTATATAGTAATAGAGTTAAAAATCTAAAGTATAATTAACTAACTATATATAAGCGTCAGTAATATTATATTATATTATCTACTATTATATACTATAGATAAAAACGCGCTTATTAATATACTTAAAGAGATTTAAGGTAAACTAGATTCTTTATAATAGAAGAATAAGATACTAATAAAAGTTTTAATAACCTAAGAGAACTACTATAAATTAGACCTTAAAGTAATATAAAAAGAATTTAGTAGCTGCTAAATAGTTACTCCTCTACTAGCTACTAGTATATTAATAGTAATAGAACTATTACCTACTTTTAGCTTAATTTAGCCTATAATTCTAACTTCTAAATAGATACTTATATTAATTCTTAATCTACCTAAAATTATATATAACCTATATTTCTATTCTAACTATTTATCTAATCTTCTAATATTTTCTAGTAAATATTTAGAACTTTTATACTTTATTAGAAAGTTCTATTATAAACTAGAAGAAAATACTAACTAATATTTAACTAAATATATCCGCCTTCTATATATCTATTTCTACCTAGAATAAGACCTAATAATATTAGTTAACCTATTAATAGATAAGGGTATTAATTCTATAGATAGCTTAATCGCCTTTTTAGAATCTACTTATAGTAACTAGAATAAGAAGATTATAGTATAAAGTAAGCTAGAAACTTTAAAATAAAACTAAAATAGATTTCTTATTTACTTTATTAAATTCTAACGCCTAATTATAGATACTAAACTAAATAAGACTAGATAAATTATATATTTCTAATATTCTCTCTCTAATAAACTCTACTATATTATAATAGATATTATAATACCTAGTACTCTAAATAATTATACTAACCTAATTTCTCTATATAATATTAATTTATATTATTTATTTAATAATTACTATAAATAACTAAAGTATTATACTACTTACTAAAAGAACTTAAATACTATAGAACTTAATAATATACTTTATAAGCGAGCGGCCTATAATAGTATAGATAAGATAATAGGTCCGAATATAGTACAAATCTACTTAGAAGTATATAGAAGTATATAGAGGTTTAAGGACCTAGGAATTCTATTAACACTTATAGGCCTTATATAAAAGGATATAGAAGAACTACTAAACTACTTATAAGGGAGTATATAACTATATACGGATGGGAAAAGAGGTAGAGCTAGGGGTAGAATAAGATAAATAAAAAGCTTTAGAATAAGGTTATATATAAAGCTTTTCGTAGAACAATTTCTTCGTATTATTATACTACCCCCCTCCTTATAGGCTAATAGTCCCTATTTATACTAGTTCGAGAGGGAATTGGGGCTATTATAGATAGGTTCTAGTATAAAGAAATTTCTTTAAGGAGATATTTATCGATAAGAGCTAATATATATAGTTACTTATAAAGATGTATTTATATATTAACGTAATATTAAGTAAGGTTTTTACGGTAAGTATAATTAACCTATATATTAGCTAGTAACTACTATTATAATAGTTTATTAATATTATAATTTCGTCGCATATAGTAATAAGTATTTACTAGCCTTAGTATATTACTAGATTACTGTTAACTAAGCTTCCTTAACTAAATAACAACTTCTACTCTATATATATTATTACGTATCCCTAGAACTATTAATTATTAAAGTATTACTAATATCTTATAGAAAAAAATTAATTAATATACTACTCTACCTACCTTCTAAAGCCTCTTTAGAGGCTTTTTAGGTTATCTACCTTTAAACTATATACGCGCTCGCCCTTGGGTAGTATATAATATTTATTTTTTAGTCTCTAAGATTAAAAAAATATAAGTATTATACCTTATAAAATAAAAAATATAACCCTATATAAATCGCATCTAATACTAGTAGAGTATTTACTACTAACGTACTTATAAATCCCCTCCTATTATAAGGAGGAGTTTCTAGTCCTCTAGGGCTATCTTAAACTATAAGCGGCGGCCCGATATATAGGAGATAAGGAGGATAAAAAGGTAGCCTTTAAGGCTATTTTAGAGTCTACTTATAGTCTAGTACTTATAGCTTAAATTGTAAAGAGTTAGAAAGCTAGCCTTTTTAAGGCTAGTATCTAGATAGCTTTATTCTACTAGAGTACTAAGTTGTTCTATTAGGTTTCAGCCTTAAAGGCTCTAGTATTTAACTTTTAGGCTAATATCGCGGCGCTCTTAAGCAGCTAAAAACGAGGTAGAAGAGGTTTAAAGGAAGTTAGGAGGGAAGAAAAAAGAAGAAGGATAGAAGAGAAGAGAACTAGAGAGGTATCTAATAGTCTACTATTAGACCCTCCGGATTTTATAGAAGAGTAATTTCGGGCCTATAATTTAGTTTTCTAATCTACTACTTAACTCTTATATATTATTATCTACTAGATAATCTATATTCTCTATACTATTCTTATATACCTTAATCTATTTAGTTAGAGCTTTTAGGAGTTTTAGCTAATTTAGATACTTATTATAAAAAGCTCTTAGCTTATAAAGTAAATCTTTAAAATTTAAGACTTTATATTAGACCAGGTTAGAATTATATTCTACCTATTTTATACAGTATTTAAAGGTTTTATAATATAGCTTACTAGCTAGTATTTCCTTAACCTCCTACTCTTCTACTCCTTTAATAGTAATAGTAGGTAGTTTCGGAGCTTCTTACTTTAGTAAAGAGTCCTAGGGGTTCTTATATAGTAGGTTTAGTATAAAGATATTATATATTCTTAACCCTAAGAGTAGCTATAAATAGTATAAGTTTCTAACCTATTCTAGTACTTTAAAAGAGCTCTTCTATTAATCGGATAGCTTTCGGCTTAGTCTCTAGACCGTAAAGTTCTTAGTATTTAAGTAGACTATATTACTAATCTACTAATTAATCGGTTACTAGTAATAGTTAATAATAGATTATATATAATCCTAAGCTTTCTTAATATTAGCCTTTACAGTTTCCTAGGCTATATATATATAAGTTACTAGAGTTAAAGCGTTCTTATAATTTAATTTATCTATTATAGTAATAGGATTAATAGAATATTTCTAATTCTAACTCTAATAGGGTTTAAATCTATATAGGATCTAATATAGGGATATTCTAATAGTTATATAGAGTAGAGTCGCTTATACTCGGTTAATTATAAGTAATAGAAAACTCTAGTTATTCTAGTAGAAGAATATAAAAGAGCGCAGTCTCTAATTAATATACTTATTTATAATTTCTGTCTATCTATTAGTCTTTTTATAATAAATAGTAGATAGTTTAATCTTTACGCCTAAAATACAATAGAATTTAGACTAGAAACTAGATATAAATTAAGGTTCTTAGTTTAAAATAATAGTTTTAGGTATATAGCTAAAGTAGTATACCTATTAAATAAATAATTTAGCTATTCCCTATACGTTAATTATATAATAGTAGAGAATAGATACTACTTATTTAGATAGGCGATTAATTACTACTATAATCTAATTATATCTAGACTTATCTATAGGAAAATTCTTAAAGTTAATATATAGGTATTATATTAGTCGATTTAGTATAGAAAATAGGTAAATAAAACCTAGGGTTTAGGTTTATATTAGATAAGCTTTATAGTATAAGATATAATTCTATATATATTATTTATAAATAGCCTTTATACCCTTCTAGTAGTACTTCTAAAATCATAACTAATAGGTTTTAGTAGCACTTAGGTATGTAGAGGATATTTAGTTATAAGCCTCTTATATAAGTTATATATAAAGGCCTAAATCTAATAGAATATATAAGTAATTATTATAGAGAAGTAGTCTATTCTCTATCTAATACTTATAGGGTAAAAGAGTATATTCTTACGTAAAGGAGACTTAGTTTTCCTATAGTAATATATTAATTAACTCTAGAGAGTCTAGTAATATAACCTACTCCTAACCTTTAATAATATTTAATATAGCTACTTAAGTTATTATTTAGATAATATAGAACTAGACTAATTTAGTATTAATTTAGGGGTGAAGTTAATATAGTCTAAATAGAGCTCTTAACTAGTTATTAGTTTAAGCTACTTTTAAGTTTTTTATATCTTATTCACGACGGCTAAAAATATCTATTCTAGTATTATTCTTATCTAGAGTATACTTAATTTAGAACTAATACTAAGCTAATTTCTTAGTCTAATAAACCTAATAAGTATTAAGTACCTTAATAGTTATAAAATATTCGAGTAAGTAATAATTAGTATATACTAGAGTCTTAGTAACTATAAAAGTAAGTTCTATCTTCTATTATTTAAACGTAGTAATAATTGCAAACAATTTCTTATTATAAATCTCTTAGTTTAGTTCTAAACTAGATAGAACTTTACTATAGAACGCTATAAAGTACTATTTTCTATTAGAATATTTCTATAATAGTACTCCTACAACTACTCTATTAGAAGTATTAGTTTCTATTTTTATTTCTAATATAGGGTTAAAGTAGTAGAGTGTAAATATACTTAATAGGGCTAACTTTAATTTCTTAAAGGTAATATTATATTCTAAAGTCTATATAAAAGAGGTTATAGGACTTTATAATATAATAATTAGCTTTATAATACGCGAGAATTCCTGTAACGATGTAAAGAAATCGTTCCACGAAAAGCTTTATATATAACCTTATCCCAAAGCTTTTCGCTTATCTTA
>ML986988.1:2038-13400 GCA_010094045.1 Lojkania enalia | reverse complement strand
TAGTTATTAGATTCTAGGTAGTATACTATAGTATCTTATAGTATATTATAGTATATTAAATAATAGTAATTAACTATATTTTATAGTATATAATAGTAATTTACTATATTTTATAGTATTTTCTAGACTATAGCGTTCTACGATATATTATAGTAGACTTCTATATACTATTAAAAGTATAGTATTAGTATATTATTTAATAATAAAATCTATTATCTCTAAAAATAAATACTTAATATAATAGTATAATATACTACTATTTTACTAGAGTTTTATATATATTAGTAGTAGTAGTAGTAGTAGTAGTAGTAGTAGTAGTAGTAGTCTATAAATATAATTTATAACTAGATACTCTTAATTATTAACCCTAACTCTTTATATACTTATAATATTATAATATTTCTACTATTCTTTATTATAGTATTTTATTATAATTATATTAATACTAATATAAATCTAGTATCTTATAATTAATACTTTATTAATTTCCTATTAAAGTTTCTAAGAAACCTATTAGCTAATTATATATCTATAGATAGAAGATAAAGAAGATAGATAAAAGGTAATAGAGCTTATTAATATATAGATAGTATAGTAGAAATTAATACTATAGGCTTAGGACCCTTTAAATATACTTAATAAACTAAGCTAGAATTTAGCTACTTATTATAGTAAAATCTAGAAATAATTTAGGGAAGTTATATAATTTCTAGATAGTTACCTATTTATATTCTATTATTACTATAGCTTTTAACTTATATATTTAAATAAGAATTATAATAGTATAAAGTATCTAATAAATTATCTTAGATCCTAAGTTTATTTAAGAACTCTAGCTTTTAAATATAATAGGTTCTATATATTTATAGCTAGGCCTTCTAATAATAAAGATCTAATTATACTATTATACTCTACTAGTACTTTTAAGTATAAACTAGTCTATATTATTATTAATAATAACTAGTCTTTTTAAATAGTAGATTATCTATCCTTTTAATAATTTATTTAGTTTTTCTAATTAGATACTATATTAATTAGCTAATTTAGTTTTATAGAGCTATTTAAGTATAAAGTTATAATAGCTTAGTCTTCTCTTTTATATAATCTTAGCTAAAGTATAAAGATATTAATTATATTTAATACCTAGTCTATAAAAAACTACCTTAGTTTTCTTATAGTAAAAGAATACTATATTAATTAGGACTAGAAGTTCTATAAGAGACTACTTAATTTTATTCCTATTTAAAGAAGTTATACTAGTACTTCTATAGTAATAGAAGTATTATATATTCTATTAAATATAAATATATAATAATAATTACTAGTAGTTACCTATAATAATACTACTAATAATAGTATACTTATATATACGATATAAGAGAAACTACGCGAAGATAGTATTAAATAGAATTATAAGAAGAATATAATTCTATACCTTACTTATATTATTAATCTTATTATTTAGGAAATTATTTACTATTTTAAACTTATACCTCTTAAAGAGATAGGAGATAGAAGAACTTTATAGTAATATAATATAAATAAGATCTAAATATAGATTTCTATTCTAAATTCTCTTTATAAGGTATAGCTTTTTATTATAGTTAGTTATTATAGTTATTATATACTAATTTCTAGTTAGATTTAAACTATTTATAAAGTAATTAATCGATTACTATAATACTATAAGCGTTTTATTATTTTATAGAGTTTTCTACTATCTAAGTACTAGCTATCTATAATAAAAGATATTTTAACTTAATAGAATTTAATATTTAATATATATAACTAAATAGTAGACTTTAAATAATATATTAATAACTAGCTTTAATATAAAATTAACTTAAAGATTTCTACTTAAAGATCTAGTAATAATAAGAATACTAAGGTAGATTTCTATAATCTCTAATAACTTTA
This sequence comes from Lojkania enalia, assembly GCA_010094045.1. NCBI lineage: Eukaryota > Fungi > Ascomycota > Dothideomycetes > Pleosporales > Lojkania > Lojkania enalia. The sequence goes on along the minus strand of ML986988.1, from coordinate 11,483 downwards.
ACTATCTACTACTAAATAGTACTATTTAATACTAATTATAGACCTACTTAACAATTTTAAAAGAGTAACTAAAGTATTTAGTAAGAATATAAAGCCTTAGATCTAGTATATTTAGTAAATATATAATAAGCTCTTTAATTTCCTAGATAATATAAATAGAGATTTAGTTAAAGATATAGAAAGTAATTTAGATTAGCTAATAGTAGTAAAAGTTATAATAAAAAAGGGTTAATTTAAATTAAGTAAATACTATTTAAAAATAGATATAAAGTATAGTTATTTATTTAACTATATAATAATTTTAGATCTATTTTAGAAGCTTATAGTATATAAAATACTTTTATTATAGCTATTTATTATATTAGCTTCTAACTATAACTATAGAATAAAACTTAAAACCTTTAATATAAGGAAATCTATTATTAATAATTTCTTAAATATCTTAATTACTATAATAAAGATATATTAGGTTATATCTTATTTATAATACTCTAACTTTAATAGATATAAAGTAATAAGTAGTTTTATAAACTATCTCTATAATATTTATCTTTAAATAGTTCCTTAAGTTTTCTAGACTAGGATTTAAGTAATATAGAAGAGGGAGAGGAAGAGAGAAAGTTAGAAGAAGAAGAGAAAGGACTAACTTATTAAGAAGAAGAAAACTATCTAAATATACCTTCTATTTAAGGTTATAACTTTAATATATTAGGCTGGTAGAGAGTAAATAAATATTAGTATTTATAGCTTACTTAAGTTATAAGAAATATTCTCCTAATATAGATTATAGAAGTTAATATTAAACGGGTTTTTAATACTACTAGAAATATAATTAGAGATAGAAGATATTACTTTACTATATAGAGAATCTAGGATATTATATTTCTAAAATATATAATAAGTAGAGAGAACTATTATATTAAAAAGGTATACTAGACTATAGAAGTCTAAAATACTAGTAAGTTAAGCCTTCTTTATAGTACTAATAAGGTTATAAATCTTTTTAAACTTCTAGCCTAGGTATATAATAAAGAACTAGAAATTAACTAGAAGATTAACTAGGAGAATATTAATCCTAGTACTACTACTAATAAGGAGCTACTATAAAAGTATATTTATTAAGAAATTTATAAACCTCTATAGTTTATATAATAAATTACTATTATAAATATATTATTATATTAGATTAAGCTATATAAAATTAATAGTTAAGAAATATACTATTATAGTCTATAATATACTATAGTATACTACTCTAGAATCTAATAAAGCGAAATTAGCCTAATCTATAATAAATAGCTGTAATAAAGCCCTAGAATATTATACTATATATACTCTTACTAAGCTACTTTCTAAAGTATACTGATTAGTCAGACCCTGAGGAAACCCAGTCCGTGCGACCCTACCTCAACCTATACCCCATTACTAAGCAGCTACCCTAACCCTACCTATACCCTAGGCTGATTAGTAAGACCCTAACCTTAACCCTACCCCACTTACGTAAGACCCTAACCCCATCCCAACCTATGCCCATCTACCAGCCTACCGCTGGTACATGTAACGACCGCCGTTGCAGTCGTACACACACCGGGGCCTTATTTACGTTAGGTTGGTAGTGGTGGGGGCTTCAGTGATGAGAGAGTATTAGGATCGCCGGTTGTTCGAATGTAACAAGTATATTCTCGAAGTACTAACTAGTAACGAAGACGAATAACTACACAGGACTCAACCTACAAGGAAATCTATCGACTTATATAGAAAGGTCCAAGACCGCCAAGCCTAGCTTGTCAGGTCTGTCAGGTTTGTCCTGTCCTTGCTTGGCGCGAGGACACCCAGGACACACCTGCCACAGTCACGTGCATAGGTTGTGCCATGCCTCATCATCCAACCAATCATCTCCCCAGTTCCCGCAGTCCCACTGCTCACTGTCCGATGGTTGGTCCATAGCGCACGTCTGCCTGCTATCTCCTTGTTGGCCCGGCCCTCACAGTGGCTGATGTTGGATCAAGCCCTAGCCACAGAGGCGGTGCCTCTTGGCGTTCTGTGTTCATAACATCTAGTTGTAACTGGACTAGCTATAACCTGGGCGCGGGGCGGTTTTGGTGATGCTGTAGAGGTATAAGTGCTAGTAGGGTATTTTCGCCTGATCCTCCTTCGCAGCGCACAGGTCAGTTTGAGAGGGTCGGGGTTCTCGATCCTCCATCTCATGTATATATTAGCGCGCTGGCATTTACACCAGGCAATACGCCTCGGCACAACGCCGAAATTCTGCGCCCATGTGTGCATTCCTACAATTCACTTCCTACATATATCGAGCAAGGAGGAATGCTGTGTCGCAACTCTGACGTCATTGTCTTTCTTGTTTCCTAGTGACACGCCAGGCAGCAATCGTGTAGAATAAAGTGCTCTTACACGCAGCTTTGCACCAACTTCGGACAAGCAAATCTGCCCCACGCTACTCTATCCAAGTCGGATTACTCAGCTTTTCCATAGAGCTATGGACCAGTTTCCTCAAGAACTGATCAGTCAAATTTGTAGCCATCTTTCTGCTGAGGACTTGCGAAACACCTATTATGTTTCGGCCAAATTCCGCAAAGCTGCGGAGGAGCAAGCGGGAAGGTACAGAACTCACATATACAAAATAACCAAAGAGAACAAGCAGTGTTTCATCGACCGTTATTCCGGTTTTCGGCTTCGCTATCTTGAACACGTTCAATTTGACACCTACTTTCCAGACCTAGATGTCAACGATGGCAATGGTTGCCGCGAAGGCTCTGATGAACAACGCGAAAAAGACAAGACTTTCACCGAGCAGATTCAAAATCTCTTCACGACACTCAAAACGGTAGAGGAGCATGCGGGTGAGAGGAACCGCGGGAAATATCGACTTACCATATACAGTCCCTCTCACGGATGCTCGGGTGATTCCTGTCTTCACCGGGAACACGCTCATTGGCGAACTCACCTGCTAGAGCCCGAAACTCTCCCTGACCTGATGTCAGTTGGCTCTCTTGAAATAAATAATGATCATTCAAGTGCAAAACTGGATTATCGAATTCTGATCGACCTCGTCACCCGATTTCCAAACCTGGAGAATCTTGAGTGCCACACTGGAAAGGATGAGTGGACTCCCAGTTATCGGGATGCGCCGGCGAAACTATTCATCTGGGAATATGACGGACCCCGACGAGACACTAGGCATGGTTTCGGCAATGCAATCACGCCCACCAATATACCCAAATCCCTTCAACGAGTCGAGTTGAACTGGTTTTGTCGAGAAGTCATGATGGAAGCAGACTGCATCCACCACTGGAAGGCCATGCCGAATCTCGTTAGTCCTGCATCGAAAGACCCTTTCAGTACTAGCCTTCGTATCCTCTCCTACCATCTTCAGGAAATCACGCTCCGCGCTCAAGTGGACGAAACCTTGTTCTGGCCAGAGGATAGTTCGACACCAACTTGGCCGCATCTCCAAAGGGTCTTTATCATGTTTCATATGGTGTCGCCTTCGGGGGCTTGGTATTTCGAAGGACCAAGGGGCGAAGGTAGAGGGTCAACCGGTTACGAACTTGACGAGTCTTCATACCCACCACTTGAACCCACTGAAGAAGACGAATACTTGGATGATGAGGTCGTATGTGGGGGCAGGTCTTTCGAGGACAGGTACAACTTCTGGTTCCGCATATCGCCAAATGACAATGTATTGGGACCGTTCCTTGCGAGTTTCGCCAAAGCCGCAGCAAACATGCCAGATTTGAGACAGGCTATATTGTGGTCACCCCTTAGGTGGGATGTGGATTGCGGCGAAGATGACGAAGGTGAATCGTTCGACTACTTTGAGCCTCCCAAGAAATTCTACCCAGAGTACCTTGCATGGGGATTGGCATACTATGTTCCTGGAGTAGGCTCGGCATTTGCCACAAATCCTGGAGAAACTAAGTGCAAGGCTCGCCAGATATGGTGGAAAGTCGGGGAATGGCGTCCAAATCCAGAGATCCATAGTCTCTTCCAGCAAATTGGCCGTCAAGAGCATGGAGAAGCATTGAAAGAATACTGGGATGACGATGAATTTGGCCAAGGATTGGTTTCGCGAGACTATTTTGAATATTGGACGCCAGAAGAGTAGTTCTCTCTCTTTCGTTAGCGCCAATATGTTCAGGAATTAATTATAGATTTGGGTTCACCACCGCAGCCTGTAGCCTATAGCCTTATCAGAGTCATTGACTTCACCTTTCGCGTAGTGATTCTTCTAGCTATAGGCCTCTGACAATAGTACGGTGAGATGGATACCGTAGTACTTTACGAAGCCTTGTCGAGCCTCCTCAACGTATACCCAAAGTATTTTTCTGTAGCCGAGGAACTCTGTAACGCAGAAGTGCGCCATCTTTTACTCTCTATATCCTGACGGTTTGAATCAAGCATTTTTGAATGACTTTGATAAGCCTGATATTGTGCTTGTGTTTCGTACTGAAAAAGTTGCTAATGTTAGACTTTGCATTTGACACAACAGGCTCAATCAAATGTTCAATCGCGTCTCGCACGATTTATAGTACTACCTAGGTATGTATGTTGACGTAGCACTAGTTCCCTTTTATTATTTTGTAGTGTTCCTCGGCTGTAACCACCCCGATATAGTGCCCTAAGATAGATGCTATGGTGTTGTACGAAGCTTATATTCTCTTTCTGAAGATCTGGCCGAATTCTTTACCGTTGAAGGATCGTGCTACGTATAAGAGAATCCACTCCACGCGTCCAATGTTCTTCCAAAATTTGCACCAAACTTCTGTCCTCGCGTAAAACCCAAGGCCTAGCCAAATAACTCAACAATTGATTGAACTGTGTGTAGGAAAACAGACTTCTAAACTATGCAACGACCCAATGTCTAGCCCAGTACAGATTCACGAAATAACGCCTATGCAAATGCCAAAATAGAAACAATAAGTGATGAGTGGGTGCAACGGTACCGCCTATGTACCAGCTGCTGGAGCCTGGGAGTTCCACTTCGGCTTGGACCAATCCTTTGCCTTGGTCCACTGGGCCTCGAGCTTGGGGATGTAGTCCTTCATGTCCTCTCGTAGCTTTTTCTCCAGTTTCAACTCATTTTGCTTTTCCTTGTCTTTCTCCTTATCAACATCCGCCTGTTTAATCAACTTCTTATCGTTATACTCGTCATTCAATCTCTTAAGGTTGTCCTTCATGAAATCTTGTGCTTTCTTGTTCGCATTCTCATAGACGTTATCCATATATGCGAACCACTTTTCTTTAAGCTTCTGGGGCACCCATTTGTTAAAGGTTACAGTCCTTTCCTCAATTATGCCCTGGTCATTCGGCTCGCCATCTTTCCTCTTCACGGTCTTGGGACTTTTCGCGAGCGCATTCTCGATGTGTTCCAGCTGAGCACCAATGCGATCCACCTGAGCAACAAAGATATCGTCGACCTTTTTCTCTTTCAAGTATAGGTATGCACCGACCACAGCCCTCATTCTTTGGATAGCGGCCCTTGGTTGCTCATGAGGCTCACCAAACGTCAACTGTCCCTTCTTAGCACCTTTGGATCGCTTCTTGGTGCTTTTTCGTTTGATGATATCATCCATATCATCTGCGTCGTAGATTTGCTGATCGGGTTTAATTGAGAACATCTATTACGCGGACTTGTGAGTGATAACAGCCTCTCTGATGACCAAACTTGAGACTTACATTATTCTTCGGATGTTCGTTGATTCTCTTTTGCAGCAGGATGAACTCTTTTTCGTGCGCTTTCCTCGCAGTTGCAGCTTTTCCATCGATAAAGGGATATGCTTCCGCAAACCACTGAAGAGGGGTCTGTTGTAGCGGGTCTGCACCCGCAGCTGGAGCTGGGGCTTCAGGATCAGGATTAGGCATCCCTAGTGTGGCTGGCCAATCCCATGATTCCTAATGTGGCAGTACAATCAGCAAATGTCTTAGTTTCGTAGTTGCACCGCGGCATTGACTTACACCCCAGTACTTGCAGAAGTCAATTCTCTTCTTTACTTTCTCGCCACTCGGATTGTCCGGATCTTTAGGCTCTTCTTCTTTGTTTTCGGGGTCAGGATGTTCGAATCCGGCTTTAAAATCGACATGATCATTCACAGTACTGAAGAAATTCTGTACCTACAAGATTGAGATACAATTAGTTGAAGTTAACCAGGAGTAATGTTCTAGAGGTCTTACCATCGACCATTCGAGAACGTGTTCTGTGTCATAGTCGCTGGAACTGATGTCTTTTTGTTCACCCCAACCGTAGTTGCCACAGTCATCGATTACGTTAAATCCATAGGCAAGCGCCCCTTTCTGTAGTCTATGTCAGTCATTGATGTTGCTAGACTCGATGTACGGATCACTCTGTCATGTGTATGCTCGACCTACCATAACATCTTCACCAGCACTGGGATACTTTTTGCTGTGCACTTTCGTTTTTCTTTTCCCATCGCAAGCTTCGCCAGACTTGGCCTTGAAAGACCGTGCTTCGAGACGACGACTCTGGAGTGTAGTTCCCACGGCTCGTTTCTCTGCCAATCCTTCTTCCACGCTAGGGGTTATTTCCAACAAAGCCTCCATATCATTCCTACCGATCGCCGCGCAATTAGCTTTTGCCGTAGGTCCCGTATTCGCTGTTGTCGCCGAGGGCTGATTGATGGTCTGGGTCCGTTGGTTGTTGTCTCCAGTTCTCGATGGAGGGTCATCGTTGTCACCTTCGCCATTCTTCTCTTTGCACTTCTTGGACGCCTTCTTTCCTTTGGGGCAAGGCATCTCATCGTAATTGATTCCTGGGACAAGCCCATCAGGAGCATCTGCGAAATCCAAGAACTTTTTCGCGAGATCTGCCTTGGAAAACGAGAAAGGCGTCTTGCAGCCTGCTTCACTAGCCAAACCAAAACCTTGGTCCACAAACTGCAGGACGTAATCATAATTAGCTGGAGTCTGCCAGGAGTAATTGTATGAATGTCTTACTTACCATGCTTGCCCACTCCATTGCGGCATCCTGAGCATCATAGGCATATTTGAACATTTTTGCCGTTTTGACTCCGGTTCCTGTTCTAGTCAGTCATTTGGCCACATGAACGGTTCTTGATATATTGGGTCAGGACTCACTCATTCCAACAGTAATAGCCTTGCCGACTCCAGGTATTGCTGCAGATCCAACCTCTACAACAAGATCCAGCGCCATCAGTGTAGGACACATGACCTTTTCAAGAATTTTGCCCATCTCGATAACAGATTTGATGAAGAAGTCACCCATGAAGTTGATAATTGGATCATCACAAATGCAATAGCCGGTTGTGATCGTTTTCACTGATACTTCCATCAGTCCAAGGCACGATGCACGTATCTGGGCAATGCTCACCAGTTCTAGGATTCTCGTTCTTTTGCTCCTCCGTAAGTGGCTTTCCAGTGCGGTAATCAGCCTCTGGCCCATTGAGCCAGCATGTCTGCGAACTTTGGACAAATTCGCCGGCGGGAACATCGGAGGTAATGCCGCCAGGGAAACAAGCCTCTTTGCATTGCTCTTTGACATTCGGTTCGCTATTATCGCTTAACGAAAAGCATGCATAATCAGCCCAATAGTCGATGAGCCTTTTCGTCATATTCGGGTCATCGATGCCCTCGAGACCTGGTGGTTGTGAAGTCTGAACATCCTGAGCCAAACATGGCAGCGTCAGACTCCCAAAGAGCAAAAGTGGAGATAAATAAGAGTGCCTCATTGTGACCACGAGGCTTGGGAGTTTTCGTGAAATAAGCAGCTGCCTGCAATGCCTTCTCTCGACGGAAGCATGATTCTCTTATATATTCATCTTCCTTGCTTAGACCTGCCATTGATTCCCAAGAAGCTGTCGACACGTAATGGAGAGTCAAATTTGCAGAAGGAAGAGAGGCGTTCGCACACCTCTGGGGCCCAAATCATGTTGGATTTGGAGAAGGAAGACAACCACTCTCACTGTCTCTGAGGCTTAGGGAGTCTCGCGGATTACTGTATACCAATATTAATTTGAGGTGTCATGCCCGAATCATCATAACGGCTACCGCCCGATAAGGCGATGTAGGGCGGATAACGGAGGACTACGCCAGCTCCATATAATCTAAGTATACTACGCCCTACATAACACCTTTGCAGAGACCCTCGGCATCTTACACCGTTTGATCCGTAGGCAAATTCTCTAAGGTCGCCCTACAAGACTACTCTGGCATCTACCTTTTCAACATCCTACCGTATTCGCAAGAACCATATTGATCAACAAGGTACGATTTTGCGATTAAGCCTCCTATAGATACAGCCCTGACGCATCACTCCCGACGGTGCAAGACCTCGCCCCCTCGGATTTCGCATTATGTTCTCTAACATGTCATCTGTATTATTTCTTCCTGTGGAACCCGCGTAACTCCGCAACGTAAGATCACCTTTATTAGTCGTTCAGCCTTGCGTGAACTTCTGCTTACGCTTACACTCTAAGCTCCAGAAGGCAGGCGTGCGCCAACTTAGCCGCATGCGCTAGGGGCGGCAACGCTGCCTTAGCCATGCTCTCTTAATGCAGCTGCTATACCGTGTTTCATGGCGTAACGTCCGGGCCCGCGTAGCGCCTACCTTTCCGATCCTGCCACCTTTTAACTTGAAGTTTAAAGGTAACGTACTTTACAAGCGAGCGGCCTACTCCATTAGCTTTTCTAGCCTCTATATATATCTAGTTAAATAATAAAATATTATAATAAAAATTTACATGTTTTTCTAATATATATACAATTTATATTTAGTTTTACTACAACGTGTTTTACCATCGAGTGGAAAACCCCATCAAGCCGAAAGGGATGCGCCGCGAACACGACACCTCAACTTAACACGTAATATCTTCTCAATGCAAGGCAAAACTATCTTATACTGGCATGTTACAGCTTACTATCTCTACTCTGAGTGTAACGGGTCCTTCGGAATTGCCCTCCAAGGGCAGGGCCTCGGGTCTCCTACGGGACACCCTTGGCCTAGCTTGGTTGACCTATGGGTCACGTGGGTACCTAGATATATGCCTTCCCGAGTCCTAAGGATTGCTCCTTAAGGATTCGTCCTTACAGAATATGATCTTGTACCCCCTTCTTGGCTCTTCAAGCTCCCTATCTACGTGAGGCCTTATATTTAAAAAGTCTAGTATATAATTATTCTTCGTTATTATACTTCCACTATAATACTCTACTATTATAGAATATTTATACTATCTTTTGTAAAGAGAATTTTTAATTTAAAATATTATTTTTTAAATACTATTAATATTTTATTATAATTATAATTGTCTTTTTAGATAGAGAACTTTTAGTTTATAATAGAATTAGCTTATAATTTATAAAGTTCTAAATCTTACTATATCTTAAAATCTATTAATAATTAATATAGAAGAAAATCTCTAATACATTTAAAGATTTATTATAAACTAGATGT
>ML986987.1:1392-13552 GCA_010094045.1 Lojkania enalia | reverse complement strand
ATCTAAAGAAAGTCTATTCTTCTATTATCGCTCTTATCTTAGCTAATACTTTCTACTTTAATATAAAGAGGAAAGAGAACGAGTTTTTCTCTACGTCTCTATATAAAATCGAGCGGCTAATTAAAGATAAGTAAGCTCTAAAGCTGGAAGATAAGGCTGAAAATAAAATACTAGTAAATCTCCGATTAGTATCTAAATACTATAAGTATTAGAATATATTTAGTAAAACTGCAGTTTATTAATTGCCGGAATACTACCTTTATAATTATAAGATTATCCTTATAGAACTTCTCTCTAATAGTTATAGCTTATTATATAAGTAGAATATTAAGAAGCTAAAGATAACTAAAAAGTATATTATAGATAATCTATAGTATAAGTATATTAAGTAGAGTCGGAGCCCTTTTATATCTCTAATCCTTTATATCTATAAATCTAATAGTAACTTATATATCTACGTAAATTATTATAAACTTAATACTCTTACCTATAAAAATATATATCCGATACTGTATATAGATAAACTTCTATTTAGATTTACTAAGGTAGTAATCCTTACTAAATTTAATATTCGTACAGCTTTTAATAAGATTAGAATAGACCCTAGTTCTAAGAAATATACTACTTTTTAGACTCGATATAGAACCTATAAGTATAAAGTTCTATCTTTTAGATTATATAATAGTCTAGTAACTTACTAGCGCTATATAAATAATATACTAATCGACTATCTAGATAATTTCTATATTACTTACCTAGACGATATTTTTATCTACTCTAAAGATGAGGTAATATATACTATCTACTTTAAGAAAGTTCTTAAGAGATTATATTAAGTAGAGTTATAAGTTAATATTAAGAAGAGTGAATTTTATATTACCCGAACTAAATACCTTAGCTATATTCTCTTAAATAAAAGCTTTAAAGTTAACCTAGAGAAGGTAGAAGTACTATATAACTAATAGCTACCTACTACTATAACAGGTGTAAAATCCTTCTTAGGTTTTACTAGATTCTATTAATAGTTTATACTAGAATTCTCGCGTGTTATAAAGCTAATTATCGTACTATAAAGCCCTATAACCTCTTTTATATAGACTTTAGAATATAATATTATCTTTAAGAAATTAAAGTTAGCCCTTTTAAATATACTTATACTCTACTACTTTAACCCTACGTTAGAAATAAAAATAGAAACTAATACCTCTAATAGAGTAGTTGTAGGAGTACTATTATAAAAATATTCTAATAGAAAATAGTACTTTATAATATTCTATAGTAAGGTTCTATCTGGTTTGGAACTAAACTAGAAAATTTATAATAAGGAACTATTCGCAATTATTACTACGTTTAAGTAATAGAGGGTAGAATTTACTTCTATAGCTACTAGGACTCTAGTATATACCGATTATCGCTTACTCGAATATTTTATAACTATAAAGGTACTTAATACTTATTAAGTTTATTAGACTAAAGAATTAGTTTAGTATTAGTTTCGAATCGAGTATACTCTAGATAAGAATAATATTAGAGTAGATATTCTTAACTATTATAAATAAGATATAAAAAACTTAAAAGTAGCTTAAACTAATAATTAGTTAAAAGTCCTATTTAGACTGTATTAATTTTACCCCCGAATTAATACCGAATTAGTCTAGTCTTATATTACCTAAATAATAACTTAAGCAGTTATACTAAACGTTATTAAAGGCTAGAAGTAGATTATATTACTAAACTCTCTAGAGTTAATTAATATATTACTATAGAAAAACCAAGCCTCTTTTATATAGAAACGCACCCTCTTACCCTACAAGTATTAGATAGAGAATAGACTACTCCTCTATAATAATCGCTTATATATTCTATTAGATTCAGGCCTTTATATATAACTTATATAAGAGGCTTACAACTAAGTATCCTCCGTATACCTAAGCGCTACTAAAACCTATTAGTTACTATCTTAGAAGTACTACTAGAAGAGTATAGAAGTTACTTATAAATAATATATATAGAATTATATCCTATATTATAAAGCTTATTTAATATAAACCTAAACCCTAGGTTTTATCTACTTACTTTCTATACTAAATTAACTAATATAGTACCTATATATTAACTTTAAGGATTTTCCTATAGATAAGTCTAGATATAATTAGATTATAGTAGTAATTAATTGCCTATTTAAATAAGCGGTATCTATTCTCTACTATCGTATATTTAATATATAGGGAATAGCCGAATTGTTTATTTAATAGGTATACTACTTTAGCTATATACTTAAAACTATTATTTTAGACTAAGAACCTTAGATTATATCTAGTTTCTAGTCTAAATTCTACTATATCTTAGGCGTAAAGATTAAACTATCTACTACTTATTATAAAGAGACTAACGGATAGATAGAGATTATAAACAAGTATATTAATTAGAAACTACGCTCTTTTGTATCCTTCTACTAGAATAACTAAAGTTTTCTATTACCTATAATTAACTAAGTATAAGCAATTCTACCCTATATAACTATTAGAATATCCCCGTATTAGATCCTATATAGATTTAACCCCTATTAAAGTTAGGATTAGAAATATTCTATTAATCCTATTACTATAATAGATAAATTAAATTATAAAAACACCTTAGCTCTAGCAACTCGTATATATATAGCCTAGAAAACCGTAAAGGCTAATATTAAGAAGGCTTAAAATCGTATATAATCTATTATTAACTATTACTAACAACCGAATAATTAGTAGATTAGTAATATAGTCTACCTAAATACTAAGAACCTTATAGTTTAGAAATTAAGCTAAAAGCTATCCGATTAATAGAAGAGACCTTTTAAAGTACTAGAATAGGTTAGAAACTTATACTATCTATAGCTACCCCTAGAGTTGAGAATATATAATATCTTCGTACTAAACCTGCTGTATAAAAACCCCTAAGACCTTCTACTAGAGTAAAAAACTCTAAAACCACCCGCTATTACTATTAAGAGGGTAGAAGAGTAGGAGGTTAAGAAAATACTAGCTAGTAAACTATATTATAAGACCCTTAAATACTGTATAAAATAGGTAGGATATAATTCTAACCTAGTCTAGTATAAAGCCTTAAATTTTATAGGTTTACTTTATAAGCTAAAAGCTTTTTATAATAAGTATCTAAATTAGCTAGAACCTCTAAAAGTTCTAACCAAATAGATTAAAGTATATAAAGATAGTATAGAAAATATAGATTATCTAGTAGACGATAATATATAAGAGTTAAGTAGTAGATTAGAAAACTAAATTATAGGCCCGAAATTACTCCTCTATAAAATCTAGAGGGTCTAATAGTAGGCTATTAGATACCTTCCTAGTCCTCTCCTCTTCTACTCTTCTTCCTCTTCCTTCCCTCCGGACTCTCCTTAAACCTCCCCTACCTTATTCTTAGCCGCCTAAGAGCGCCGTAATATCAGCTTAAAGACTAGATACTAGAGCCTCTAAAGTTAAAACCTAATAGAGTAACTTAGTACTCTAGTAGAATAAAGCTATCTAGATACTAGCTATAAGAAGGCTATCTTCTTAACTCTTTACAATCTAGGTTATAAGTACTAGGCTATAAGCGGACTCCGAAATAGTCTTAAAGGCTACCTTTTTATCCTCCTTATCCCCTATATATTAGGCTACTATCTATAGTTCGAGATGGCCCTAGAGGACTAGAAACTCCTCCTTATAGTAGGAGGAGATCTATAAGTATATTAGTAGTAAGTACTCTACTAGTATTAGATACGATTTATACGGGGTTATACTTTTTATTTTATAAGGTATAATACTCGCATTTTTTTAATCTTAGAAACTAAAAGGTAAATATTATATACTGCTTACGGGTAAGTATATATATAGCCTAAAAGTAGATAATCTAAAAGGCCTTTAAAGAGGCTTTAAGAGGTAGGTAGAGTAGTATATTAATTAATTTTTTCTATAAGATATTAGTAATATTTTAATAATTAATAGTTCTAGAGATATATAATAATATATATAGAGTAGAAGTTGTTATTTAGTTAAGGAAGCTTAGTTAACAGCAATCTAGCGATATACTAAGGCTAGTAAATACTTGTTACTATACGCGATGAAATTACAATATTAATAAACCGTTATAATAGTAGTTACTAGCTAATATATAGGTTAATTATACTTACTATAAAAACCTTACTTAATATTACGTTAATATATAAATATATCTCTATAAGCAACTACGCGTATTAGCTCTTATCGATAAATACCTTTTTAAAGAAATTTCTTTATACTAGAACCTATCTATAATAGCTCCAATTCCCTCCTAAACTAGTGTAGATAAGAACTATCAGCCTATAAGAAGGGGGGTAGTATAATAATATAAAGAAATTGTTCTACGAAAAGCTTTATATATAACTTTATCCTAAAACTTTTTACTTATCTTATTCTACCCCCAGCTCCACCCCTTTTCCCTTCCGTATATAATTATATACTTCCTTATAAGTAGCTTAGTAGTTCTTCTATATCCTTTCGTACAAGGCCTATAGGTGTTAATAGAATTTCTAGGTCCTTAAACCCCCACATATTCTTATATACCTCTAAGTAGATTCGTACTATATTCGGACCTATTATCTTACCTATACTATTATACTTCTAACTTTTACCTTTTCCCAACTTCTATTTAAAAGCTCTTTTAGACTTCTCTTTCTTCTAGAAATAGTTAGAAGACTTATAGCCCTCTTTTCTATATATCTAATATATAATAAGAGGCTATTCTAAGTAGATATTATCTTTTCTAGACCTCTTCAGGGGTTTCTAGCCCTTTCTAGCCTTCTTCGGAGTACTATTACTCTTACTTAAAGTATCGAACCCTTACCTCTTATAATTACCTATATTACGCCCCTTTTACCTTTTATAAAGCTTTTAATAATATCTAAAGACTATATTCGCGTATTCTTATACCTTTAGTAGTATTTAAAGCTGTAGTTTTAGGAGGAGATCTAAATCTCTTCTTATTAACTTAAATAAAGCTAAGATAAACTCGTTTACTATATAGTCTTTATTTATCTCTCTAACTTCTTTTTATAGAGGTTTTATATAGTTTAATAAGTTAGTTGGAAATTAGCCTATCCTTTATCTATACTTTTTTAAGGTATCGAAAGCTTCTTATCTTCGTTCTAATAGAGTTCCCAATATACTTAGTATCTTTACTTTTAGAATATCCTATATAGAGATCTAGTATATACTCTTTCAGCACTCTATAATTTTATATATCTCTTATAAAGTCTTTAAAAACTCTAAGATATATTTAGAAGTAAAAGTAACTTTCTACCTTTCTATCTAAAAGTCTACTAGCAACTAAATAAAGTACTTTTTACAGTCTTAAACCTATCGGTTATAGTCTATATAATCCTTCTTCTTATAGATATAAGGAGGTTTAGGGCGAGGAAGGTTAGCTTAAGTAGAGGTAGTTCGCGGCAGCTATACTTCTTCTAGTATAATAATAGCTGAATTAATTATAGAGATGTTATCTACTTTATATTATTACTTTATCTCCTATAGCTATTTAAGATTCTTTTAATTTTATTTACCTTATATCTATTATTATAGTCTTTTTAAGTCTTTAGCATCTATATCCTACTCTATACTACTCTAGGCTAGAGAGTGCTAGATAGTATTATAACTCTACAATTCTTTAGATATTTAATAAACATTTACTCTAGTCTACTCTTCTAGCTAAATAAGTCTCTTACTAGCTTTAAGGTTAGTATCTTACCTATTACTGGACGTTAGGGTTCTTATATACCTAGCTAAGCCGGCCGTTAGGCTAAGAGGGATAGAAGATATATTTATAGTATTAGAAATTACTACTAGACTATTTTAAAGAGTTTAAGCAATTTAAATATAATAGACTAGTATAATAGATTATAACGTAGTAATAATAGATAGAATAGTAGGGCTAAAATATTTGTATATTTAGTTCTCTTAGAAAAGAAATAGCTAATAAAAGAGAGATAAATTGCTGCTATTCTTGCAGGGTATAATTTAACTATTTTAACCCTAGGTTAGATAACTCTATATTATTAACCTGTAACTTAAAGCTATAAGATATTATAATAATCTAGTAAAGTATAAATAGGGTTAAAAGTCTTATAAGAATAATAGTAAAAGACTTTTATATATAATAAGTAAATAATAATATAAGTATAATTAAGTTTTTAGTTAATAAGAATAAAGAGATAGTAGTTTAATAGATAATAGTAGACTAGTTTAAACTAACCCTATTAGATATAAAGCTAGTAGAACCTAAATAGTATCTAGTAAAAGTAGATTAAATTAAGGTAGCTTTAGCTATAGATATAAAAAGTAGTAAAGTAAATAGGTTAGTACTAGAATAATTTAGTATAGAAAATAGAGTAGAAGTATATATAATATAATAGCTAGGGTAATTAAGGCTTAGAGGATAGTATACATTAATAGTAGTTAAGGTAGTAATAAAAAAGGAGGCTAAAAAGCTACTAAAGTTAAATAGCGTAATATTTAGAGGAGGGGGTATTATAATATTATAATTTAAAGAGTAATATATACTAGTAGCCTACTATAAATATAGAAGGTTTAGATATAGAGTAAAGAACTATATATAATAAGAGGTATATAATATATATAGATAAGAAGAGTATTTATATTATAAGATAGTTAACCTATAATATATTAACTACTAAGGCCTATATTAAGTATTATACTAAAAATATCTAGAATTTAGAAAAGAGATAGGTAGAATTCTTATATATTAATACTATAAATAGAGAACTTTAGATTCTTTAGACAAATATAAAAAAAACTAGAGAAGTATAATATACGCTCTATAATAATATAATACTAGCTAACTTTTACTTTATTTTAGAGTAGGAACCTAGATACTTTTTAGAAGAAGAAGAAGTAGTACTATATAGTATAAATCTATACTAGACGATATATATACTATATAGTAGATAAGAAGAATAGTATCTAGTCTAAATATATATCTAAGTATTAAAAGATATTAAGACTATATAGTTATATATAAATTTAGTAGATATTATAGCTATATAAGTATATATAAGTAGAAGAAAACTAATAATAGTATTAGTATATATTTTAGATATATCTTTATTAATAAGAACTAGAGAGGAGAATTTAAAGAAACTTAGTAGTAGACTATAGGTAATTAATAAGCTAGTATAGTAGAAACGACTATATAACCCGTATATAAAAGTAGTAGTTACTAGTAATTTCAACTAATATAATCTAATATAGGGAGGAAGTTATATTAATAGTATAGTAAGCTAAGAGGATAGTATACTAATTATTAATTTTATAGTAGAGCTATTATTATAAAGCTTTCTACTAGTAGAACTAACTATATTTATTAGTAATATAGGACGCTTATTAACTATTAACCTAATACTTATAACAGCTAAATTAGTAAGAAATCTAGTTAAGTACTTAATCTAGGAATATAAATATAGGTTAAACTATAAAGCTATATAAATATACTTTTATATAGATATAGAAAAGAAAGAAGGCTAAAAGAAGCTACTATTTAAGAACGTACTATAGGATAAGATTTAATAGATAGTTAAGTAAGAAAAGAAAGTAGACTTTCTAGTAGAAGATATTAAGGAGATAGTAAGCTAGCTTATATAGTAGACGATTAAGGCGGTAGAGATATATTATTTAAGAGTAAAACCGTCGCAGTTTATAAAGTAATAGTAGAGTAAAGATCTTATAGTACTAAGAAAGTTATATATATACTAGAAAAATAGAGTATATATAAGATAGTAGTAAGAAAGAGAGGATATAGAACTATATAATATAGTAATAAGAATAAAAAGACTCTTCTATAAGATAATCTAATAGTACTATAAGTAATACTAGAAAGTATTTTTTAATAATAATAATAATATATAGAAGATAGTTAAATATTTAAACTCTTAAGTAAGTAGCTTATTTACTAGAATACTACTAATCTAAAAAACTAGCTAAGAGAGAGGAATTACTATAGAGGATAAAAAGATAGAATAAGAGCTACTCTATATATTCTTCTCTAGCCTACTACTATATAAATATAAGGAGATACTAATAATATATAATTAACTCTACTATAAACTGATAGTTAAGTATAAAATAAAAATAACTATCTTTAGAATAAACCTAGATAAAGTACTAGAAAGAAACGGCCTACTAGTAAGAATATAAAAAGAACTATAGCTAGTTCTAAATAATAAGATTATATAGCTATTCGCGAGATCTCTTAAACTAGAAAAGATACTAAAGAAGTAGAAGGTTATATAAATTATACTACTATAGAAACTAAATAGAAAAGACTATATAATAGCTAATAACTACTAGCTAATTTTACTACTACTAATGCTAGGTAAGGTACTCGAGTTACTAGTAGTTAAGAGGATAGTATATCTAGTAGAGGAGTATGATCTTTTATCTAAGATATACTTTAACGTATAAAAGTAAAGGGTAATAATATATATACTATTATACCTTTATAAAAATATATTTAAGGTTTAGTATAGAAAGAAAATACTATTACTAGTTTTATTTAATATTAAGAAAGCATATAATAATATAACTACTAAGCTAGAGATTAGAAGATTATAGTAGTAATAGATCCTAGAAAAGATTATATAGTAGGTATAGAACTTCTATATAGAATAACAAGTATATATTCTTATTAATAGTAGAATAATAGAAGTATAAAGTTTTCTATAGGTAGGTCTTCTATAAGAATCTATACTTACTTCTATTCTTTTCCTCTTTTTTAACGTAGATCTAATATAGAATACTTTATAATACGGTAGTTTAATAGTATTTGTTAATAACTACTTAGTATAAATTATAAAATAATTAACTAAGGAAAATATACAGATTATTTAGGACGAAGTAATTCTAATATTAGAAAAGTAGGAGCGGACTAGTAGAGTCTAGTTTAAGGTAACTAAGACGAGTTTTATTTACCTTATATAATATAAAGTAGTAGATAGAGATAGTATAATACTACTATAGTTTAAAGAAAAGGATATTATACTAAAAAATAAAGTTAAGCTACTAGGTGTTATACTAGATAAGAAACTAAGGTTTAAGATCTACCTAGTAGATAAAGTAGGTAAAGTAATAAAAGTAGTACTAGTACTAGATAAGATAAAGAGACTATAATCTAAAGTAGTTAAATAGCTAGTATAGAGTATAGTACTACTAGTAGTAGACTATATATTACTAGTATAGTACCTAATCGTAATATATAATATAAAGTAGCTCCTTTTATAGTTGTAGAGGATTATAGTATAAGTAGTAATTAGAGGATTCTATATAATAGCCCTATCTATAGTAGAGATAGAGGCAGGCCTACTCTCTATAGAATAGAGACTAAAGAAGTAAACAATTGTATTCTAAGTCTTAATCTATAAGTTGGGTTAATTATATCTCTACTAGATACTTAAGTAATAATAACTATATATAAAGTATTAATCCCTACTTATAAAGGTAGTAGAGATATATATAGACGTCTAGATAGATATAGTACTTAAAATTAAGTTATATATATACCTACTATAGATAGAGCGACCTAAAGTAGTAATATATAAAAATAAAAAGTAGGTATAAGCTATTATAGTATAATAGTATAGGCAAGATAATAGGTTTAAATACAGTACAAATCTACTTAGAGGTATATAAAAGTATGTAGGAGATTAGAGACTTAGGAATTCTATTAATATCTATAGGCCTTATACGAAAAGATATAGAAGAACTATTAAGCTACTTATAAGGGAGTATACAACTATATATGGATAGAAAAAGGGGCGGAGCTGGGGGTAGAATAAGATAAGTAAAAAGCTTTAGGATAAGGTTGTATATAAAGCTTTTTATATAATAATTTCTTCGTATTATTATACTACCCCCCTTTTTATAGGCTAATAGTTCCTATCTATACTAGTTTAGGAGGGAATTAGGACTATTATAGATAGGTTCTAGTATAAAGAAATTTCTTTAAGGAGGTATTTATTAGTAAGAGCTAATACGCGTAGTTACTTATAGAGATACGTTTATATATTAATATAATATTAAGTAAGGTTTTTACGGTAAGTATAATTAACCTATATATCAGCTGGTAACTACTATTATAACAGTTTATTAATATTGCAATTTTATCGCGTATAGTAATAAGCGTTTACTAGTCTTAGTATATTATTAGGTTGCTATTAACTAAGCTTTCTTAACTAAATAACAACTTCTACTCCGTATATATTATTATACGTCCCTAGAACCGTTAATTATTAAAGTATTACTAATACCTTATAGAAAAAAATTAATTAATATACTACTCCGCCTACCTTTTAGAACTTCTTTAAAAGTCTTTTAAGTTATCTACCTTTAAACTATATATACGCTCGCCTGCGGGTAACGTATAATATTTACCTTTTAGTTTCTAAGATTAAAAAAATGCGAGTATTATATCTTATAAAATAAAAAGTATAACCCCGTATAAATCGTATCTAATACTAGTAAGATACTTACTACTAATATACTTATAAATCCCCTCCTATTATAAGAAGGAGTTTCTGGTCCTCCGGGGCTATCTTAAACTATAGATAGTAGCCCAATACGTAGGAGATAAGAAGAATAAAAAGGTAGCCTTTAAGGCTATTTTAGAATCTACTTATAGTCTAGCGCTTATAGCCTAGGTTATAAGAAGTTAGGAAGATAGCCTTTTTACAGCTAGTATCTAGGTAGCTTTATTCTACTAGAGTACTAAGTTACTCTATTAGGTTTTAGTTTTAAAGGCTCTAGTATCTAGTTTTTAAGCTAATATTACGGCGCTCTCGGGCGGTTAAAAATAAGGTGGGAAAGGTTTAAGGGGAGTCTAGAGAGAAGAAAGAGAAAGAAAGGTAGAAGAGAAGAAAACTAGAGAGGTATTTAACAGCCTACTATTAGACCCTCTAGGTTCTATAGAGGAATAATTTTAGGCCTATACTTTAGTTTTTAAAATCTACTACTTAACTTTTATATATTATTATCTACTAAATAATCTATATTTTTTATACTATTCTTATATACTTTAATCTATTTAGTTAGAGCTTTTAGGGGTCCTAAGCAATTTAGATACTTATTATAAAAAGCTTTTAGCTTATAAAGTAAACCTATAAAGTTTAAAGCTTTATACTAGATTAGATTAGAATTATATTCTACCTATTTTATATAGTATTTAAGGGTCTTATAATATAATTTACTAGCTAGTATTTTCTTAACCTCCTACTCTTCTACCCTATTAATAGCGATAGTAGGTGGTTTCGGAGCTTCTTATCTAGGTAGAGGGTCTTAGGGTTTCTTATATAGTAGGTTTAATGCGAAGATATTATATATTCTCGATTCTAGGGGTAGCTATAAATAGTATAAGTTTCTAACCTATTCTAGTACTTTAAAAGAGCTCTTCTATTAATCGGATAGCTTTCAGCTTAGTCTTTAAACTATAAGGTTCTTAGTATTTAGGTAGACTATATTACTAATCTACTAATTAATCGGTTACTAGTAATAGTTAATAATAGATTATATATAATTCTAAACCTTCTTAATATTAGCCTTTACAATTTCCTAGGTTATATATATACGAGTTACTAGAGCTAAAGCGTTCTTATAATTTAATTTATCTATTATAGTAATAGGATTAATAGAATATTTCTAATCCCAACTCTAATAGGGCTTAAATCTATATAGGATCTAATATAGGAATATTCTAATAGTTATATAGGGTAGAATTGCTTATACTTAGTCGATTATAGGTAATAGAAAACTCTAGTTATTCTAGTAGAAGGATATAAAAGGGTGTAGTCTCCAATTAATATACTTATTTATAATCTCTATCTATCTATTAGTTTCTTTATAATAAGTAGTAGATAGTTTCATTTTTACGCCTAAGATATAGTAGAATTTAGACTAGAAACTAGATATAAACTAAGGTCTTTAGTTTAAAATAATAGTTTCAGGCGTGTAGTTAAAGCAGTATACCTATTAAATAAACAATTCAGCTATTCTCCGTATATTAATTATATAATAGTAGAGAATAAATACTACTTATTTAGATAGGCGATTAATTACTACTATAATCTAATTATATC
>ML986986.1:0-13656 GCA_010094045.1 Lojkania enalia | reverse complement strand
CTTACGCCTCTTTTAGTAATCGTATAAAGGACTTTCGTATAAGTATTAATTATAACCTAAATTTATATATATTACTTAGAGTTTTAGACTACTAGGAGTTTTCTTATAAAAGTAGTTCTAGTAGGGTACGCAGTTATATATTAAGACAATCTAATATAACCTATGTATTTAGAGGAACAATTTCTATTGCTTTAAAAGCCTTTCGACAGTTCTTATATATAAATACGTTAAAAAACGCGTTCTTAAAGGCTAGAAGGAAGCCTTCTTTATTAATATAGTAGACGTATTGGTATATTAAGTCTTATATATATTACGAGTACTTCAGCTTTAACAGTAAGAAGTAAACTATATTAAGAGGCTGAAGTATATACGATAAATAAGAAGGTATATAAAGTGTTAGAATCTTTTATATAAGGCAGTAATTTTTAAATTCCTAGTTAAGGTAGCTTTTATAGCCGTCTAAAATAAGTAGCCTATATAACCCTACCTAATATATCTTTATATACTTATTAAAGTACTTTAACTACTTAAGACTAAGCGCGTTATTTGTTTAGCCGTTCTTAGAAACTGAAATTTTCCAATTATATAGTATACCTGCTTCTTTATACTATATAGAGATATAGATACGTCCTTTATAGATAATAAATAGCGGGGTTGTGTATATAGTAGTATAGATACTCTAGATAACTGTAACCTACTTATAATCGCCTAGCTATATAAGAGTAGGCTTTATACGACGTTCTAAACCTATAATAACCTTTATAGTACTAATAATACCTATCTAAAAGCCTATCTTATTAAAGTTGTAGATATTATTATTATATATACTATATTTTGCAATTGTATCCTATATAAGCTTAAACCACGTATTAATAACCTCTAGATTCTCTTATTTTATTCTTTAGCAATCCTTTACTCGATTAAAGGCTATTTTAAGCTTGTTTATACGCGCTATAAATTGTTTAAACTAATTCTTTCCTATAGATATTCTACTATATATACCTAATAGTTTATCTACTATATCTACTACCTTATATAGCCGGAGCGTAAATCCTTACGAATTAAGGTTAAGAATATATTATACGATTGTTTATTCTTCGGTTACTATAAGCTTCTAGCGATTTGGTTGTATATAAGGGCGAAATGCAATTCTATAAAGTCGAGTAGAGAGTCGTTAATATTATATATTAAAAGCTATAGCAGCGCATTATACGCTCTTAAACTAGCCTAATTTATACGCCTGTAAGACAAGCTCAATTCTACCTTCTTGTTAAATTAATAGAAGGTCGTATTGTAGATTTATTATAGTTCGTACGTAGTGTTTGTAATGCTAAGAAAAAGTAGCCGCTTTAATGGTTTAGCCGCTTTAATAGTAGAATATATTAGTCTAAAACTCTAAGTAGTATATATAAATTTAGGTTATAATTAATACTTATATAAAAGTCCTTTATATAATTACTAAAAGAGGTGTAAGAAAGATTCTTATAGCTTATAAAAGGTGCTGAGTTAATACTATATTAGAATACACTTCTTTAAGCTTGTAACTCTAAGCTTAAAAGGTAATTAGAAGAAGTAACTAAGTGTAAAACGTGTAAAAGAAAGTATATTTAGTATAGTAGTATAGTATTATATAGCGAGAGATCTTTATATATAGCTGCTAAAGTATCTATAAACTCTTAGCCCTTTAAGAAAACTCGTAGTACTGATACTTAAGAAAGGGCTTAACCAGCTTAACGCTACTGTAGTAACTATAATAAGACTAGATATAACGCTTATACGTGCTAAAAGGATAGTAGAGAAAATTCTAAATTAGATAAAAGTATATTATATATAGAATCTCTTATTAGTATTAAGTAAATTAACTTTTTATATATAGTGTTTGTTGTGCTAAAAAAAAGTAGCTACTTTAATAGTTTAGCCGCTTCGATAGTAGAATATATTATATTAAATAATAACCTCCTTTTTAGGTTTTATTAGTTTCTTTAAGTTAGACTTATAATTATACTATAAGTAGATTCTAGCGTGTTATTAGTATTAGGCTAGTAGATAGGTATAGGTTAAGTTAGAGTTAGGGTCTTATATAAGTAGGGTAGAGTTAAGATTAGGGTCTTACTAATTAGTCTAGAGTATAGGTAGGGTTAGAGTAGCTATTTAGTAATAGGGTATAGGTTAAGGTAGAATTATATAAACTAGGTTTCCTTAGAGTTTAACTAATTAATATACTTTAGAAAGTAGCTTAGTAAGAGTATATATAGAATAATATTCTAGGGTTTTATTATAGCTACTTATTATAGATTAGACTAATCTCGTTTTATTAGATTCTAGAGTAGTATACTATAGTATATTATAGACTATAGTAGTACGCTCCTTAACTATTAATTTTATATAGTTTAATCTAATGTGATAATATATTTATAATAGTAATTTATTATATAAACTATAGAGGTTTATAAATTTCTTAATAAATACATTTTTATAATAGTTCTTTATTAGTAGTAGTACTAGGATTAATATTCTTCTAGTTAATCTCTAGTTCTTTATTATATACCTAGGCTAGAAGTTTAAAAAGATTCGCAATCTTATTAGTACTATAAAAAAAGCTTAGCTTACTAGTATTTTAAGTCTTTATAGCCTAATATACCTTTTTAGTATAATAGTTCTCTCCGCTTATTATATATTTTAGAAATATAATATTCTAGATTCTCTATATAGTAAGATAATATTTTTTATCTCTAATTATATTTTTAATAGTATTAAAAACTTGTTTAATATTAACTCCTGTAATCTATATTAGAAGAATATCTTTTATAACCTAAGTAAGCTATAGATACTAATATTTGTTTACTCTCTACCAGCTTAATATATTAAAGTTATAACCTCGAATAGAAGGTATATTAAAATAACTTTCTCCTTTTTAATAAGTTAGTCCTTTCTCTTCTTCCTCTAACTCTTCCTCTTCCTCTCCCTCTCCCTCTTCTACGTTACTTAAATCCTGGCTTAAAAAACTTAAGGAGCTGCTTAAGGATAAATATTATAGAGATAGTTTACTAAACTATTTATTACTTTATACCTATTAAGGTTAGAGTATTATAGATAAGGTATAGCCTAGTATATTCTTATTATAGCAATTATAATATTTAAGGAATTATTAACAATAGGTTTTCTTATACTAAAAGTTCTAAGTTTTATTCTATAATTATAATTAGAAGCTAATATAATAAATAGCTGTAATAAAAGTATCTTATATACTATAAACTTCTAGAATAGATCTAAAATCGTTATATAGTTAAATAAGTAACTATACTTTACATCTATTTTTAAGTAGTATTTACTTAATTTAAATTAACCCTTCTCTATTACAACTCTTACTACTATTAGCTAATCTAAGTTACTCTCTATATCTTTAACTAGATCCCTATTTATATTATCTAGAAAATCGAAGAGTCTATTATATATTTACTAAATATACTAGATCTAAGGCTTTATATTCTTACTAAGCGTTTTAATTACTCTTTTAGAATTGTTAAGTAGGTCTATAATTAGTATTAAATAGTACTATATAATAGTAGATAGTTAAAGTTGCTAGAGATTATAGAAATCTACCTTAGTATTCTTATTATTACTAGATCTCTAAGTAGGGATCTTTAAGTTAATTTTATATTAAAGCTAACGTAATCTACTACTAAGCAGTTAAAACTACCGAGCGATTAGTAACCCACCTAATTTTAATTTTAAAGTAGAATATTTCTACAGCTATTAAAGTAATTAATTATATAATAATATCTATATAATCCTTACTATTTAGTATTTCGATTGGAGCTATTTTACACGTTTTAATACGGTAGTCTAGTATTACTAATCTATATACCGCTAGTATATATAACAACTGCTGTTGTAGTCGTACGCGCGCCGGGGCCTTATTTATATTAGATTAGTTAGAGGTGGTAGCTTTAGTAATAAGAGAGTATTAGGTTTACCGGTTCTTCGAATGTAATAAGTATATTTAGAAGTCTAATAGAGTAATAAGATAAATCTATAAGAATAACTACGAAGGATTTAATCTTATAAAAAGATCTTCCTTCTTATATAGTTAAGTCTAAGACTGCTAAGCCTAGCTTATTAGGTCTATTAGGTCTGTTAGGTCTATCCTACTATATCTAACACTTCTACTATAGTTACGTATATAGATTATACTATACTTTATCGTCTAACTAATTATCTCCCCAGTTCCTACAGTCCTACTACTTACTGTCTAATAACTAGTCCCTAATATGCTTCTACCTGTTATTACCTTATTAGTTCTTATCTAAGTCAACCTCTATAGTAGCTAATATTAGATTAAGCCCTAATTATAGAAGCAGTACTTCTTAGCGTTTTATATTTATAATACCTACTCCTCCCTCTATAGGTTCGTCCTAAAGCTCTTTAATCTATTATCTTATCTATTCTATCTAGATATAGTATCCTACTATTACGGGCAGCTTATTCTAGCTTCTAATATACTTAGTATAAGTATACCACAAGGCTGCATCTATATTTTTCCGTTCCGGGGTTGGTACTTTATATATTCTAGTAGGTCCTGCTCGGCTTATAAGTATAGCTCTATTCTTCTTCTTTTTCTTCTATTATACTAAAGGTCTAGCGCGAAAATACTTCCGCCTGCAACTATTATACTAGTTACTTAATTCTTTTTTTAAGCGTTATAATAGATTCGTTCTACTATTATTCGAACTATTAGTCTACGAACTGTAACTATTATAGTAATACTACTCTTTCTTCTATATGTAAAGAATATCTTTCTTAGGGTCTATCCTGTAATCTTTCTCTAACTGAGGGTATCTTTTACTATTTCCTAGCAAATATATCGAAGGCTTATAAGGAGTCTGCCTCTGCCTATCAAGATTTTATAGCTGCTAAGAAAGAGGAGATTTATTATCTTAAAAAATCTGCGCGTTGCCGTTAGGCAGTTCTTTCTCGTCTAGAATATACTAAGAAACACGTCCGTTCTCTAGAGAAGTATAGTTTAGATCTTAGGAAACGAGAGGTGAAGTTAATAGAAGAGTAGGAGAAGTTGGAGGAAGAGAAGAGGAGGTCCGCCGGGTCTAAGGTGCTTTCTACTCTTACTCTAAGTTCTATATAAGAGGCTCCTTTTATATTACTACCGCTATTACTTTCTAACTAGACTTTACTTAATAACCTATTATTCTAGCCTTCTAGTAAAACTCCTTCAGCTTCGTAGTACAGTTGGTTAGATTCTATATTAATTCCTATAAACTTTCCTCTTATAGGTATCTTTCCTACTTTACTAGATACTTCTACTAACGTCTAAATCGCTTTTTTACTAGTATATATTCTACTTTATATTCCTATTCTAGTTCTATATCGATGCTTTCTTATAGTAGTATATCGTCCGGCGCTGGTTCTAGTTTTAACTTGTAAAATACTGGGTGTATTTTTATCTTACTTAATAGTCTTAGTTTAAAATTTATAGATCTAACCTATTTTTTAATTAGAAATAATTCTATTCTTTTATAATCTAACTTTTTCGCGGGTCTCTTAGTCTTTAAGTTTTTTATTAATAGGAAAACTTTACCCCCCTTTTTAAAGGTTAGTCCCTTAATTCTTATTTTATTAGCCTATTCTACTATCTTAAGGTTTCTTAACTAGATTTTTTCTTTAAGTTAATCATAGACTTCCTCTATTTCTCTAGCTTTTCAGTCTGCTATTAGGACTAGAGGTCTTTTCTTATTCTATTTCTAATATATAACAGCTTTCTGTTTATAGTTAGCTTTAAAGGGTATAGTCCCTATAGTACTCTAGGTTATTCTATTATAGGCTATCTATACTATAGGTAATAATTCGACCTAATTATTTTATTATTTATTAATATACATCCTTAAATATATTTTTAGGCTCTAGTTAACTTATTCTATCTAACTATCTATCTATAGGTAGAAGCTGGTTAATATCTATTATTAGATTCCTATCTTTTCTATCTATTCCTACTAGTATTTAGATGTAAACAACTTGTTTCTATTTAAAATAATATACTTTAGGACTCTATACTCTACAAATACTATATATAATAACTCGTATACTAGTTTAGATACTATTATTATCTCTAATACTAGTTTAAAGTATATATATTTTATTAACTAATCTACTATATTTATAATTATATCACATCTTCTTTCTAACCCTAGTTCTACTAACTCTAGTAATTTAGTTACGAAGTTAATTATAATCTATTCCTATAGTCCTTTAGGTACTTCTAGTAGTTATAAGAATCTATAAGGTCTATACCTTATAGCCTTATTCTTTCTACATTCTAAATACTTGTTTAGTACGTCCTATACTTCCTTTCTTACGTTAGTAAGGGTAAAGCTCTTCCTTAGCCTTTACTCTATTTCTGCTACTCCTAGATATCCCTATTCTAATAATTTGTATAATTCTTTTATTATCTACTTTTATATATATAGGTATATATATAATTATTTCTAAGTTACGTTTTCAATTGTTTTTACTTTATTATTACTTATTAGATATCGTTCTACTATCTATATATCTCTTAGCTTCTATTACTAGGTTTACTCTAGTATAATTAGTTTTATAACTTAGGCAATTTATAGATAGTTATATATAAGAGATTTATCTAATTTCTATTTTAGGATTATATTTCTTTTATACTTTTCTTTAGTTATATAGTCGGCTCTACGATTTAGTACGTTTATAGCTATATTTTCTAACCCTTTCTAGTGCGTTATTCTAAAGTTATAGTTTACTAACCGTTCTACCTATTATATTTATCTTTCTATAAGTTCCTTTATTATTATAAAATATATAAGGTTTTTATAATCTATTTAAACTTTAAATAGATATTTAGTTTCTACTAAATATACTCGCTATTCTTTTAACGCTTTAACTATTATTAATAGTTCTTTATCGTATATATTATAGTTGAGTTCTTCTAATTTTATTTTTCTTGAAAAGTAGGCTCGTAGCCTCTACTTTCTATCTTTATCTTACTAGCTTAAGTAAGCGCCTATTACTTTATCTAAAGTATCAGTTTCTACTCGGAATTACTTTTCTAGGTCTAGCATCCTTAGTATTAATACTAAGGTAAAGTAAGCTTTTAGTTCTTTGAAGGCTTTTTACTATACTTTTTACTACTTAAACCCTTTCTCTTTCTTAGTAATCTTTATTAAAGGTGCTGCTACTCTAGAGTACCTACTTATAAATTTCCTGTAGAAATTCGCGAAGTCTAGGAAAGATTAGACTTATTTAATTAAGGTAGGTACTAGCTATTCTAGTATCGCTTTAACCTTTTCTTATTCTATCTTAATACTATTTCTAGATATTTAGAATCTTAGGAATTCTATTTCTATCTTATAAAACTCGTATTTCTCCGGGGCTATAAGTAACTTATACTCCTATAGTTTCGCTAGTACTTTTCTAACGTGTTCTTTATACTCTCTTAGCGATCCTTTTATATAGACTAGAATGTCGTCTAGATATACTATTACGAATATATCTAAGTATTCCTTTAATATATTATTTATAACTATTTAGAAGGTTACTAGTATATTTATAAGTCTAAATAGTATTACTAGATATTTAAAGAGACTTTCTCTTATTTTAAATACCGTTTTCTATTTATAGCCCTTCTTTATCCAAATTCGGTAGTATCCTTCTCTTATATTAAACTTTATAAACTACTTAGCTTCTTATAATTAACTTATAAGTTCTATTATCTTAAGTAATAGGTATCTATTTTTCTTAGTTATATTATTTAGCTATCTATAGTCTACGTATAACTTTAGTTTACCGTTTTTCTTAGGTACGAATAGTATTAGTAATACTATCTTATTCTAGCTTAGTTGTATATACTTTCTTACTAAATTCTTTTAAATATACTTTTTAAGTTCTTCTCTTTATTTTTAGTTTAAGTTATATATTAGACTAGGTTTTAACTTCTTTTTATCTTCGATAATAATTTTATAGTCGTATTCCTTATATTTAAATAACCTTCTATTTTCTACTTCTTTATATAGCCTTATAAATTTACTATAATTCTTTTAAATTTCTTAAAATATACTATCGTTCTATAGTTCTTTACGCACTTTTTAAACTATAATAATACCTAGTATCTATTTTATCTTCTTAAGATATCTTACTATTATAGCTACTAATACTCTCTATATTAACTGTAGACCCGAAAGATACCTTACCTTATACTATCCTACTACCTATTCCCTCTTAGATTAGCTCTATAGCTTATAAACTATCTCTTACTACTAATCTACTCTAAGATTATATTTAGCTAGCTAGTCTATACCTAGTAATATATTAAATTTTCTTAGGTTTATAACATTAATACTCTTTATATTAATATATCCTACAACGTTAAGCACTTACTTTTTAGTTTCTATTAGTACAACTCCTCTACTATAGTCTATTAGCTTATTATCTGCTAGGTATATCGTGTAAGGTACTATTTTTTCCCTCTACTCTATATTATTCTTATAAATCTATTACGCTGATATAAATGTGTCTAAAACTCTACTATTAAGTAGTACTCTAAGCTTCCTCCTGTTAAACTCTACTCGGAGTATTATATATAAAGGTACTATACTAGTAACCCTTCTAATAGCTTTCTTATCTAGTTCTTTAATATAGCTATCGCCTTAGGGGCTGCTTAGTTTTTTAACTAAGGTGGGAAGAACCCTACCTTCTCCTTTTCTCCTCTATATAATAGACATCTATCTATACTGCATCTTATCTATAGTTTTTAGGCGTAAGCAGCCTTTACTTACTTACTATATATCTTATACTTCTATTCTAAGAAATACTATTACTATTTAATTAGTTGGTAGTTTTTATCTAATCCTTACTATCTAAGTACTTTAAATATATCTTAGTAGTACTAGTATCTAACTATATATTATTTCCAGCTTAGCGCTTTATATTCCTCTAAATATATATTATCTTCGGGACGTTTCTTTTTAGGTATACTTACTTCTATTATCTTATAAGCTGTAATATTAAGTTATCCTCTAACATTCTCCTACATCTCTCTTACTTCTAAGACTACTTTTCTTAGTTTTTCAGCTTCTACAACGATTTTACTAAGCTGGTATAGATACTCTATTTTAAGGTAAATTAGACTTCTGTAAATCTAATAGTACCTATTTTCTATATAATCTTCTATTTTATCTTAAGATAGTAAGATTCTTAGTAATAACTCTATATCTATCTTTAGCTATACTCTTAGCTTTATCTTAATACCCTTATATATCTAGCAGTTGTTCTAATAATAGCTGGCCTAATCTTTTTTACAGCTGTTTTTATAGGGTAGTATATATTTCCCTTTCTTATCTTTTACTAGTTCTATAGGGTAGCCTTAGTATATCTCTTATATATACTCGAATATTTCTTTATTTATAACCTTTTCTACTAACTTTATTATAGTTTCTAGTACGTCCTAGCTGTCTCGGAATATTACTTCTTTAAATAGGACGTTCTAGTATTTCTAGGCGTATAACTTTATCTAATATATTTTATTATAGATCTAGTACTTCTTTTACTTTATTCTTTC
Source organism: Lojkania enalia (assembly GCA_010094045.1). Taxonomy (NCBI): domain Eukaryota; kingdom Fungi; phylum Ascomycota; class Dothideomycetes; order Pleosporales; genus Lojkania; species Lojkania enalia. The sequence continues at coordinate 4,061 of ML986986.1, read as the reverse complement.
TAGGATAGTTGTACTATTAAGTTCTAGTACTCCCGGTGGGTACTTTATACGTTTAATAACTACTGCTGCCCTTTTTAGCTGTAGCTAATAATTGCTTCCTTCTTTTACTAAATAGTACGTCCCACATCTATTATTTATATAATACGTCTAGTACTATATTAGTTAGTATTTATTAGTAGGTTGCGCAGTTATTATTCGGGCTTCTTTCTTCTTATTTAAATATTCTTTTATATAGTACCCTTTTTATCTATATAGAAGGTACGCTCCCTCTTTAAGCCTTTCTTTCTTAAGATTGCTTATCCTTAATTATTAGTGGTTCTTTCCCTTGTCCTTTTCAACTTTTCTAAGGACTATTAGATTACCATCCTATAGTACCGTCTTACTTTCTTTCTTTACTAGTACGAATATCTGCGGCTAAGATCTTTTCTCTATCTCCTACTTATACTAACGGTTATTAATCCTAACCGCTAATTCGATTATTTCTAATAGTTCGGTTGGCCTTTCTTCTCTAGCTAGATTATCCTTAATCTTATCCTTAAGACTTTTATAGAAGATTCCTACTAATATACTATCGTTCTATTCTAGTCTAGTATTAAGTTTCTAGAATTTTGTAGTATAATCTATTACTCTCTTAGTCTAGATTAGCTTTAGTAGCTTCTTTTACGCTTCCTATTCTACATCTACTTTTCTAAAAACGTTCTAGATCTTATCCTTAAATTCTTTCCAGCTCTTAAAGAGTTCGTCTGTAGATTCTCTAGTCTTCTTTATATTACCTCTATTCTCCAGCCAGTCTACTATAAATAATTCGACCTATACTAGCAGTATCTCTTCTATATTTATTATTATAGCTAAGATCTTATCTTTATCTAGAAAGAAGGTTGTACTATTAAACCTAAAGTACAGCTCTATTAATATAAGAAAAGGGTTAACATATTCTTTCTTACCGTTAAACTTTCTTAGTAAAGCTATCTTAGCTTATACTTATTATTTAGCTTTAGCTAGGTCAGCTCTAGCTGCAGCTAGCTTATATTATATCTATATAATATAGGTTTTCTATTCCTATACTTTCTATACTATAGCTTCCTCTAGGGCTTACAGCCTTTAGGTTATTATAACTTAACTCTATAATACAGTAGACATCTTTAGATAGTTCCTATTCTCTTAATATTAGGTAGTTATTATATTACTAACCTATATACTACTAATATATATAATAACTGCTGTTACAGTTATATACGCGCTAAGGCCTTATTTATATTAGATTAGTTAGAGGTAGTAGCTTTAGTAATAAGAGAGTATTAGGTTCGCCAGTTCTTCGAATATAATAAGTATATTTAGAAGTCTAATAGAGTAATAAAATAAATCTACGAGAATAACTATAAAGAATTTAATCTTATAAGAAGATCTTTCTTCTTATATAGTTAAGTCTAAGACTGCTAAGTCTAGTTTATTAGATCTATTAGGTCTGTTAGGTCTATCCTATTATACTTAATACTTCTACTATAGTTACGTATATAGGTTGTACTATACTTTATTATCTAACTAATTATCTCTTTAGTTCTTACAGTCCTACTACTTACTATCTAATAACTAGTCTCTAATATACTTCTACCTATTATTACCTTATTAGTTCTTATCCGAGTCGACCTCTATAGTAGCTAATATTAGATTAAGCTCTAGTTATAGAGGCGGTACTTTTTAGCGTTTTATATTTATAATATCTAGCTTCTAACAGCGCCCGTAACATTTTAGTTAGTATAGTTAACTATAACTATTTAAGCCTTTTTATTCTATTTAATAGCCTTCTTATTATTACTTTACTAATTATAGCCTATCTAATATAGAGACGGTATTTATACCCTTAATTACTTTATATTTACGCTCCTTACGCTTTATAAGCATTATATTTACCGCTCAGAGATCTCTATTCTCTATCTCTAAAAACAACTACCTATATACTATAGACGTAATACTCTTTATAAGACTTATAAGACCTTTAAATATTAATATTAGTAAACTATTTTAATATTATTCTACGCGCTGTTATATATATTATATCTAATACTTATTATAAATATAGAACGCTAAGAGGTACTACCTCTATAACTAGGGCTTAATCTAATATTAGCTACTATAAAGGTTAACTTAGATAAGGACTAATAAGGTAATAATAGGTAGAAGTATATTAAGAACTAGTTATTAAACAGTAAATAGTAGAACTATAGGAACTAGGGAGATAATTAGTTAGATAATAAAGTATAGTATAACCTATATATATAACTATAGTAGAAGTGTTAGGTATAGCAGGATGGACCTAATAGACCTAATAGACCTAATAAGCTAGGCTTAGCAGTCTTAGACTTAATTATATAAGAAGAAAGATCTTTTTATAAGATTAAATCCTTTATAGTTATTCTCGCAAATTTATTTTATTACTCTATTAGACTTCTAAATATACTTATTATATTTAAAGAACCGGCGAACCTAATACTCTTTTATTACTAAAGCTACCACCTCTAACTAATCTAATATAAATAAGGCTCTAGCGCGCGTACAACTGTAATAGCAGTTATTATATATACTAGTAGTATATAGGTTAATAATATAATAACTACCTAATATTAAGAGAATAGAAACTATCTAAAGATATCTACTATATTATAGAGTTAAGTTATAATAACCTAAAGGCTGCAAGCCCTAGAAGAAGCTATAGTATAAAAAGTATAGAAATAGAAAACCTGTATTATATAGATATAATACGAGCTAGCTATAGCTAGAGCCGACCTAGCTAAAGCTAAATAATAAGTATAAACTAAGATAGCTTTACTAAAGAAGTTTAATAGTAAGAAAGAATATATTAACCCTTTTCTTATATTAATAGAGCTGTACTTTAGGTTTAATAGTACAACCTTCTTCCTAGATAAGAATAAGATCTTAGCTACAATAATAAATATAGAAGAGATACTACTAGTATAGGCTAAACTATTTATAGTAGACTAGCTAGAGAATAGAGGCAATATAAAGAAGACTAGAGAATCTACGGACGAACTCTTTAAAAGCTGGGAAGGATTTAAGAATAAGGTCCAGAACGTCTTTAGAAAAGTAGACGCAGAATAGAAAGCGTAAAAGAAACTACTAAGGCTAACCTAGACTAAGAGGATAATAGATTATACTACAGAATTCTAGAGACTTAGCGCTAGACTAGGATAGGACGATAGTATATTAGTAGGAATCTTCTATAAAGGTCTTAAGGATAAGGTTAAGGATAACCTAGCTAGAGAAGAAAGGCTAACTAAACTATTAGAAATAATCAAATTAACAGTTAGGATTAATAACTATTAGTATAAGTAGAAGATAGAGAAAAGATCTCAGCTGCAGATATTTATACTAGTAAAAAAAGAAAGTAAGACGGCGCTATAAAATAGTAATCTAATAGTCCTTAGAAAAGTTGAAAAGGATAAGAGAAAGAACTACTAATAATTAAGGATAAGTAATCTTAAGAAAGAAAGGCTTAAAAAAGAAGCGTGCCTTCTATATAGATAAAAAGGGTACTATATAAAAGAATATCTAAATAAGAAGAAAGAAGCTTAAATAATAATTACGCAACCTACTAATAAATACTAACTAATATAGTACTAGATATATTATACAAATAATAGATGCGGGATATACTATTTAGTAAAAGAAGGAAGTAATTATTAGCTATAACTAAAAAGAGCAGCGGTAGTTATTAAATATATAGAGTACCTATTAAGAGTATTAGGACTTAATAGTACAACCATCCTAGAAAGAATAAAGTAAAAGAAGTACTAGATCTATAATAAAATATACTAAATAAGATTATACTTTTAGAAATACTAGAACATCCTATTTAAAGAAGTAACATTCTAAGATAGTTAGGACGTACTAGAAGCTGTAGTAAAGTTAGTAGAAAAGGTTACGAACAAAGAAATATTTGAGTATATATAAGAGATATACTAAAACTACTCTATAGAACTAGTAAAAGGTAAGAAAGGGAAATATATACTACCCTATAAGAACAGCTGCGAAAAAGATTAGGC